>SNQJ01S0026170.1:77815-114394 GCA_010110895.2 Picea sitchensis | reverse complement strand
GAAGGTATCGTCAATGGTAAAACGAGCACATCATCTTCTATAATCTAACATGTCGCACCCATTGAACTTTGTCTCGAGGTGCGTACGTGTCACATTTTAAAAATAAAACATTTTCATCTCTCCACCTTATAATGACGTACTTTTACTTCCCCACGTTCGTTGATGGTAAGGGTGCTAAACCACAACCTTAGAGATGCAATGCTTGAACTTGTAACCTCCCCCGTACCGAAAGAGTATGTGCACTTCTCACCAATTATGCTATCCCATGGGGTCAAAGGAAAATTTGGTTTTTCACCAATTATGCTATCTCATGGGGTAAAAGGAAGATTTGGTTTTTGTAATGTGATAGGATGTTGCTTGGCCTGATATATCAAACTTTTTATGATAGTAAGTTGAAAATTGAATAAGTTTTCTTTATGATCATGACGTTCTACCAAAGTGTCAAGTGTGAGTGATCAATAACCATCCTCTTATATAAAGTTTACGTGTGTAAGGCTGTGTATACACTCTCCAATTTAAAGTAATTGGAATCCAACAATGCATACGCTACCCGTAAAACCTTTAATACTACGGAGGGTGAGTATCTATCACCCTAATAATGGTCATGGTGGAAGCTCTATGCTTCGGAAATCGGAAATTTGGGTTTCAGATAAGATTTTGGAAATAATTGTGTATACTATCATCGGGATTTTGTTTTGCCATGTGTCATTCACCGTACTAGGAATTCATATTACCGTTTAATGTGCACGGGAGCTGGTCGTTGCACATTGCTCAATCCCAGTCCAAATTGTGATCCAATGGTTCAGATAAGATTTTGGAAATAATTGTGTTTGATATCATTGGGATTTGGTTTTGCTCTGGCCATGTGTTCTTCACCGTACTCAGCATTCATATTTCCATTTAATGTGTACGGGAGTTGGTCATCGCGCATTATTCAATCTCTGCCCCAATTGTGATCCAATGGTTGAGAGTAAAGAAACGTGTTTGATGACCTAGGTGCTCTCGCCTGCATTTCGTCGATGCATTTTTTTGGTTTTTAATGTTGCTCCTGGCAATGTCTGGTTGTTAATGTTGCTCCTGGTCGTTGTTGTATTGTAAGTGTTGGTTGACCATCTGAAGGCACCATTAAAGGGCAGGTGCTACTGCTATGCGAACCTTTCCATTCAGGGCTTTTTTTCTCTTGTTTGTTGGTGGAATATAGGTGGGAGTTTGGCTGGACTGTGGGCTCAATTGGGCATTACTCCCTTAGCAGCCTCAACAGCTAATTGGGGTAGGCATTATAACTCTGGACTAACATTTTATGGGTGATCGTTTTGGTTGTGGGTGAATGGTTTGCTCTACCATTTGTAGTTTCTCCTCGAACCATTGGTGTTGCTTTCCCTTAAACCGTTGTTCAATCTCGTAAAGCCCTAATTCATCCCAGCCCAGGATTATTATTCATTTTATTTTAGACATCTTGAAACCCTGCCCATAAAATCCGAGGATTATTATTCATTTTATTTTAGAGACATCTTGAAACCCTGCCCATAACTGTATAAAATATCATCCCACTGGTGCATTGACGTGTCGAATGTGTTTATTTCTGGCTTACTGAAAATAAAATTCATGAGTATTCCCCCCAATGACGCGTCGGAGCCACTGTGAACTGTTGCATTTCAATTCCAGTTGGGTATCTTATAGTGGCATGTCAATATGGAAATCCTCAAAATATGGGCATTACTATGTTTCCCTAGCTCGAACCCGGACCACTTGCTGCGCAAGTAATTATGTTTTACATGAGTCACGATATTGATTCCTTGTGTGTGAATTATGTCAGGTTGCCTCACCTTCCCTTGCATCTCTGGGGGATAAGCTCTCTGGAGGAAATTGGAAATAAGCTTGGGCGTTTCCTGGACAGGGCGGAGCCGAGGGGGGATCAGTATACCTGTGCTCGTATTTGCGTTGAGGTTAATCTCGAGAAAGGACTTCCGGACGCTCTTAAGCTCTCCCTGGGGGAATGGTGCCACATCCAGGAGCTGGACTACGAGCAGATTCCTTTTAAGTGCCTCCGGTGCCATGCTTACGGTCATTTTGCAAAAAGCTGCCCCAAATCCCCTGAGGAGTCAGGAACAGTCAAAGAAGATGATTTTCAGCCAGTAACTAACCGACGACGGCAGCCAAGGCGAAAGGATCCGTTAGCCCAGGCCCCAAAGGCCACCCATGCAGCAGAGGCAACTCTAGAAAATAAAAACAGCTTTGACGCGTTGAAGGATGATGAAGCCCTAGATCCAGAAGCAAAAACAGTTAAGGATGATCCCCCGGCAGACGAAAGCCTTCTGGATTCCACCCCCCCAGAAACAATGGCAGCAAAAGAAAATCGGGCTTCAGCTCCGGAACTTTTTTCCTCTGCAGGTCTGGTTGTTTCAGTCCCCTCTAGAGGCTCCGCGGAAACTTTTGAACCTGAAGACAACTAAGTTCCGTCCCCACCCCTCACCCGAGGGCGAAAGACCAATAAAGCGCACAGAGAAAAGGAGGCGGCCTCTAACATTTCTTTAGGTTCTCAGAGAAAGATGGATCCCTACATTAAGGGGAAATCTACATCCCCCTCGGTTTAATGCTTTTCTTCTGTCTTCTACTATGCTCACAATTTGTGAGAATTTACTCATGTATGCAAATTTTGTCATTTTTTCGAATTAGCTTAAGTAGCAAATGGGATTGGTTTCCCAAGATATTCACAAGCAGGTTGGCAGCACTGTTAGAGGTCACCAACCTTCTTCAGATATGTAATTTTCTGATTCTGGCTTGCCAGAAAGCCGATTAATGCAACATAACCGTTCTTGTCAAAAAAAAAAAATCTGGAAATAAACCATAAACTGTTTGTAATTCTTTGTAACTCTGGAAATAAACTATAAACTGACCATGTAATTCTTTGTATGAAATAAACCATAAACTGTTTGTAATTCTTTGTATAACTATGGAAATAAATTGTTTGCAATTCTTTGTAATTCTAGTTTGCAATTCCTTGTAATTCTAGAAGTAAACTATGAGTTTTTGAATTCTTTGTAATTCTAGAAGTAAACTATGTCAAGAGTTTTTGAGTGGACACCTTGTATAACTCTGGAAATAAACTGTTTGTAATTCTTTGTATAACTCTGGAAATAAACTATTTGCACTTCTTTGTAATTTTAAAAGTAAACTATGTAAGGAGTTTTTGAGTTCTTTGTAATTCTAGAAGTAAACTATGTAAGGAGTTTTTGAGTGGACACCTTGTATAACTCTCGAAATAAAATGTTTGTAATTCTTTGTATTACTCTCGAAATAAACTGTCTCCAATTCTTTGTAATTCTAAAAGTAAACTATGTAAGTAGTTTTTGAGTTCTTTGTAATTCTAGAAGTAAACTATATAAAGAGTTTTTGAGTGGACACCTTGTATAACTCTCGAAATAAACTATTTGTAATTCTTTGTATTACTCTCGAAATAAACTGTCTGCAATTCTTTGTAATTCTAGAAGTAAACTATGTAAGGAGTTTTTTTAGTTGACACTCCATTCCATTCCACCTTGTAATTTGGTAAATAAACTATTTGCAATTCTTTGTAATCTGGTAAATAAACTATTTGCAATTCCTCCGGATATTCTTTGTAATTCTAGAAGTAAACTATGTAAGGAGTTTTTTAGTTGACACTCCACTCCATTCCACCTTGTAATTTGGTAAATAAACTGTTTGCAATTCTTTGTAATTTGGTAAATAAACTGTTTGCAATTCTTTGTAATTTGGTAAATAAACTATTTACAATTTCTGTTTGTAATTCAGGAAATAAACTATGCAATTCTTTGTAATTCCGTAAATAAACTTGTAATTCTTGTTCGTAATTCTAGAAATAAACAATGTATTTCTAAACAATGTAAGGAGTTTTTGAGTGGACACTCTACTCCACCCATCATCAAGGACTTTTGAAGTATGAAAAGAGTCTAAGGAGTTTTTGAGTGGACACTCTACTCCACCCATCATCAAGGACTTTTGAAGTATGAAAAGAGTGTGAGGAGTTTTTGAGTGGACACTCTACTCCATCCATCATCAATGACTTTTGAAGTATTAAAAGAGCGCGAGGTAGGGGTATACAAGGTGATGATAATCTGATAGTTAGGGACTACCCATCATTGAGGACTTTTGAAGTATGAAAAGATAGTTAGGGGCTACCCATCATCAAGGACTTTTGAAGTATGAAAAGAGTGCGAGGTAGGGATATACAAGGTGATGATAATATGGTAGGGACTCTAGTTGAATTTTTGAGTGACACTACTCCACCCATCATCAATATGATAAGAGTGTGGGGTGGGGGTATAAAAGGTGATGATACTCTGATAGTTAGGGACTCTTTAAGTATGAAAAGAGTGCGGGGTGGGGTTTCAAGGTAAAGAGTGTGGGGCTAGGGGTATACAAGGTGATGATAATATAATAGTTAGGGACTGTTATGTTATGAAAAGAGTGCGGGGGTAGGGGTATACAAGGGGATGATAAAGGTTATAAAAGAGTATGGGGGTAGGGTTATACAAGGTAAAGAGTGCAGGGGTAGGGGTATACAAGGGGATGATAAAGGTTATAAAAGAGTATGGGGGTAGGGTTATACAAGGTAAAGAGTGCAGGGTTAGGGGTATACAAGGTGATGATAATATGATAGTTAGGGAGGGGTAGGGGTACACAAGGTGATGATAATATGATAGCTAGGGACTCTTATGTGATTGTTAGGGGCTTTTGAAGTATGAAAAGAGTGTGGGGTAGGGGTATACGAGGGGATGATTAAGGTTAGATATAGCAATTGTGAAAAAAGAGTTATTTTATTTCTTATGTTTCTTAATTAATCTCATAGTTAGGGCAAAGGTTAGATATAATAGTTGTGAAAAAAGAGTTATTTTGTTTCTTATGTTTATTATTTATAATTAAAAAATAAATAAATGTTTCTTATTTATAATTAAAAAATAAATAAAAATAAAAGGGTAAATTTTAAAATAATTAATCAATAATACAATTAATAATCCATAATAATTATTAAATAATAATACTTAAATAAATAAAAATAAAAGCTTAAATTTTAAATCTATGAGAATTTTTTTTTTCGAAGAAAAAAAAGTAATTTTTATTCCTTGGGAAGTTAATAATCCATAATAATTATTAAATAGTAATACTTGAATAAACAGAAAAAAGAGTAATTTTTATTCCTTGGTAAGGACAAAATTACATTTTGTAGGAGCACTACATACTATGGAAGTGTGTGCTATAGATGAAGATAGGTAGACATTTGAGTGTCTTTTCTTCATGTCTATTCTGAGAGAAAAAACAAAAACTCATCCATAGCTGGATGTACTCTCTTATGTTCATAAGAGTCTTTTATATACAAGTGTGTGCTATAGATGAAGATAGGTAGACATTTGAGTGCCTTTTCTTCATGTATATTTAGAGAGAAAAAACCAAAAACTCATCCATAGCTGGATGTACTCTCTTATGTTCATAAGAGTCTTTTATATACAAGAGCAAATCACCACTATTGTGGTTTTTGACTATCTTTTTTCAAAAATAAAGAGCAATTTTGATGCCTTCAATAGTGTCGTTATCTGGTGTTGAGTGAAAAAAAACTGAGTGAATCTGCAAGTTGTAAGTATGAGTGATGGGTTGAATCTTTGTTTTGTGTGTTCAAAAAAGTGAATATTCTTATTCATCTGTGAAAGGCCTGTGGTAGAAGGCATTTGTGTCTTCCCCTTTCTTTTCTGTAATGTGCCATGTCTTTGTAAGAGCTGTAGAATTTCCTTTGAAAAAGTAATTGTTGTCATGTTTTTGTCCATATATACATGTGAGATAGTCATAGTGTCAAAGGTGTCCAAAAGTCTGTGAATTTCCTTAAGAATTGGATATAGCAGAATGTTATGACAAAATTGTTTTTTATTTGTCCAATTTATTACATTCATGGAGGCTCCAAAAAGTTGTAAATGATGTAAATCTTTTTCTTTTACAAAAAGAAGTAGAAACTTTAAGGATAATAATTTTACATAGCTGTTGATTCCCGTCCCCAAGCCCATTTTTAAATGGAAAAAATGGTTTTCTAAGAGTTGTAGGAGTTGCTCCTCCTTTACAGACAGAGTTCTATGCAACATCATTGAAATATGCTCAAGGTTTTGTGGTGTCTATGAACTCTTGAAGTCTAGTCCTTTAGGTTTTTGTGGGAGTAATCTGTGGAAAATGAACAATTATTGCTAGACTTTGCACTACAAGATTTTTTGGGAGGGTGGCTTTTTCCTTGAAATTTTTTGAGTTTCTTGCTAGCTAAACTCCTCAACTTATCAGGAGGGGGAATGTTTTGAAAGCTTTGTTTCTTGGGGTATCTGTCTAGGTTTTCCAGACCAATTCTATGTAATCTCCGATCCAAAAAAAATTATGTTTTAGACTTTGAGGTTTCAGTCCAAACTTTTACTATGAAGGGACATGTGAGAAGTAAATGAGTTGTTTCATTTGTGTTTTTGCAAAGTGTGCATCTATTTTGCGCTTGTTCAAGTTCTCTCGAGTTGGAATTCGATTGTTTAAAGTTGTCCACATGAGGATTTTTGCTTTTTGTGGGCACTTTTGCTTCAAAAGGCTTTTCCACCACCATTTGGGAAGTTGTTGTAATGGGAGGTTTAAAGCTATATACCTTGCTTTTGGGGTGTATAGACCAGTTGGATTTTTTTGCCGAACTAGTTTGTCCTCTCTGTTAGTTAGTCTGATGTGGCTTCTTTTGAGTGCATCTATATAGTTTGTCAAAGAATTTGTTTGAGGCCCAACGAAGTTTAGAAGATTTGCATTTTTCCAATCTTTATTCCAAGAAGTTGTGGTTGGGGGCTTGGCTAAATGAGAGAGATAGAAGATACCTTGTTTGTGGAGTTGTTCAGTAAGGTCTTTCGGCATGATGTGGGAGGTGTCGCTTCCTAGCCAGGGGTCAGTCCCTATTCGTAATCGATTGCCTTTACCCACCTTCCACGCAAGGCTGTCCCCAACCACTGTAAATGAAGAGATCATTGCTTTCTAGATGATTGAGCCAGTTGTTGAAGCTTTGTGAGGTCTTCTAATCCAATCTTCAATTATATCTAGGGAGATATATTTTTGAGCTATTACAAGCGTCCACATGCTTGTGTCTGAGATGAGTCTCCAGCAGGCTTTTGTTGTAAGGGCCTTTTAGAAGAGAAAAATATTTTTCAACCCCCATCCTTCTGGGGATTTTGGCAAAGCTAAGTTGTCCCATTTTGACAAGGGTTGTGTGTACTTTTCTCTGGACTTTGACCAGATGAAACGTGCACAGATTTTTTTGATTTTTTTCCAGGATTCCTTTTGGGATCCAGGCTAACGACATCCCATAAACTAGGATGGCTTCTAGTATTGATTTTGTCAAAGTGAGTGTGCCTGCTCTTGATAACCATTCGAAGCTCCAATTGTTTAATCTTTTTTCTATTTTTGCTATCAGCGATTTCCAATCTTTTTTTTTGTAGCTATTTGATTTTAGTTGAAAGCCCTTGTATTTTATTCCTTGTGAGATATCTTGCATAGTGAAAGGGAAGAGTCTTTGATAAACTTCATTTTCTTTTTCGTCTAATTCAGAAGTGAAAATTGTAGATTTTTGCTCATTTATTATCATATCTGTAGCTAAGCGAAACGTAGCTAGGATGTCTGCCAACGTTTCAACGTCTCCAACTTTCCCATTGTAAAAGATGAGAATGTCGTCCACAAATAATAGGTGAGTGATTTTCAGTCTTGATGATACTGAAATTCCTTGAAAGGTCCCTGCTTTGGCTGCTGCATCTAGGGCTTTACTTGGGTCTTTTGCTACAAGATGAAGTGTGGGTGGTATTTGCAGGACACAAAACAAAAGAGGCCCAATTTTCAACCCACCAGGCTGAGAATCCACGATCCAAAAAGTGGCCAAGTATGGCCAAGTATGGAATGAAGGATCTGCATATGCTTTGTAAAATCACTTGTCCATACTTTCTAAAAGTACATGTTTACTATGTATTGCTTGTTTGTCGGAAAACTTTTATATCAGTCACTCGACCAGATTGTACACATTTTTTTGTCTAATTACATTCTGCAATATTAAAAGTTAATATTAATAATTTAGTATTGAAAATAGTGTTTTTAGATATGTTAGATAGTTGATAGGAATTAACATCTGTAAACAATGGAAAACTTGAACCTGACAGCCCTCAAGTCCATCTGTCAATTTGTATATCGAAGAACTCCAAGTGCTGTTTGGAGAAGACGAAACAATGAAAGTGCAATGTTTGAGCTAGCCAGCCCACAGTTTTGCTTGTAAATTTCTATATTGCGGAATTGTGGGTGGTGTATTTGTACAATGCGGAACAATAGAGGCCCAATTTTCAAAGCGCTAGCCCCAGAGCCCCCGATAAAAAAAAATGGGTAAATATGGAATTCATATGGGATCGCTATGGGACATTAAAAAGTGCAATGTTCAGCCAACCAGCTCGAGTCCGCCTGTCAATTTGTATATGGCGAAGTGTGGGTGCTATTTGTAGGACATGAAACAATAGAACCTCAATTTCCAGCCCGTCAGGCTGCGAACTCGTGATCCAAAAAATGCGTTAGTATGGAATAAGGAATTTGCATATGCTTTATAAAATTTCATCTCCATATTTTATAAAAGCACATGTTTACTATGTATTGCTCACTTGTCAAAGTACTTTTATATCAGTTGCTTGACCAGATTGCACAAACCTTAATTAAATTATGCAATATTAATATTTAACAATAATAATTTACCTCCAGTCCATCTGTCAATCTGAATATCACGGAACTCCAAGTGCTATTTGGAGCACACGAAACAATAGAAGTCCAATGTTGAGCCATATTTGTATAGAGCGGAACAATAGAGGCCCAATTTTTGGCTTGCAAAGCCTAGAGCTCCGATAAAAAAAAATTGCTAAATACGGACTACATACGGGATCACTATGGGACAATAAAAGTGCAATGTTTAGCCAACCAACTTGCAAGTTTGGCTGTTAATTTGTATATCGTAGAAGTCTGGGTGTTATTTGTAGGACACAGAACAATAGAATCTCAATTTTTAGTCTGCCAGGCCGCAAACTCACGATCCAAAAAGTGCGTAAGTATGGAATGGCCAATCTGCATATGCTCTATAAAATCTCATGTCTAATAATGTATTTAGATATGTTAGATAGTTGATGGGGATTGCCATCGTAAACAATGACAAATTTGAACTTGCCAACCCTGGAGTCCATATGTCAATCTGCATATCGCGAAACTCCGAGTGCTATTTGGAGGACACGGAACAATATAAGTGCAATGTTCAGCCAGCTAGCCCGAAAGCCTCCGATCAAAAAAAGTGGCTAAACATGGAATCAATACGGGATCGGTACGGAACAATAAGAATGCAATGTTCAGCGAAGCAACCCGCAAGTTGTCCCGTCAATTTGTATATCGCGGAAGTCTGGGTACTATTTGTACGATTTGAAACAATAGAGACTATTTTCAGCCCGCCAGGCCGCGAAGCAGCGATCCAAAAAGTGCCTAAGTATGGAATGAGGGATCCACATTTGCTCTATAAAATTTCATTTCCATATTTCATATAGAGATTCATGTCTGTAAGTCCTCCCGTCAATTTGTATATCGCGGAATTCTAAGTGCTATTTGTAGGATATAGAACAATAGAGACTCTATTTTCAGCCTGCCAGGCCGCGAAGTGACGATCCAAAAATTTGCTAAGTATGGAATGAGGGATCCGCATATGCTCTATAAAATGTCATGTCCCTACTTTATATAAAGACTTATGTTCGCAAGTCCGTCTGTCAATTTGTATATCACGGAAGTTTAGATGCTATTTGTAGGACACAGAACAATAGATACTCAATTTTAAGCCCTCTAGGTCGTGAATCTGCGATTTAAGAAGTGGTGGAATGAGGGATTGGCATATGTTTTATTAAATCTCTGTCCATACTTTATAAAAGTAAATGTTTACTATGTAATTCTCGTTTGCCAGAATACTTTTATATCGCTTCGTTGACCAGATTGCACAGACTTTCTCGTCTTAATAAAATCTGCAATATCAGTGTTTAACAGTAATAATTTACCGCAGGTTCGCTTGTGAATTTGTATATCGCAGAATTGTAGGTGCTATTTATAAAGCGCGGAACAATAGAGGCCCAATTTTTTGCCCACCAGCCCGAGAGGTAAATATGGAATTAATACAGAATCGTTACGGGACAATAAAAGTGCAACGTTGAACCAACGAACCCGCAACTCCCCCTGTCAATTTGTATATCGCGGAAGTGTGGTTGCTATTTGTAGGACACAGAACAATAGAGGCTCAATTTTCAGTTAGCCAGGCCGAGAACCCGCAATCGAAAAAGTGCCGAAGTATGGAATAAGGGATTTGCATATGCTGTATAAAATCTCGTGTCCATACTTTATAAAAGTACATGTTTACTATGTATTGTTTGTTTGTCGCAAAAATTTTAAATAACTCGCCTGACCAGAGTGTACAAACTTTCTCATTTAAAAAAATTATGCAATATGAATATGTAATAATAATAATTTAGTATTGAAAATAATGTTTTTAGATATGTTAGACAGATGATAGGGATTGCCATCCGTAAACAATGACAATCTTGAACTCGTTAGTCTTTAAGTCTATCTATCAATCTATATGTCACATAATTTAGAATGCTATTTGGAGAACATGGAACAATGAAAGTGCAATGTTGAGCAAGGTAGCCCGTAGGTCTGCTTGTTGATTTACAAATTCTGCGACTTACAAATTGACAATCGATATCCGTCATTGGGATGCAATATGACCATCGATTGTTCACGTCTCCTTGGTATATCTTCTGTCATTTTTTCATTAATAACTCGCTCGACCGCTTTCCATATTTTGGTATTTCTTGGAATCGATTTCACCATCACCGCTGCCTTCGTACTTGTTACTAGACATGCACTAATTAAACTTTAATGGTAGTAATCATCCTGCAGGAACTGTTAAGATTGTCATTAATGTCTAGAAATCTGGAGAAGATTTGTCATTACTACGAATTAAACTAGGATTTGCGCACAAGTATGTTATGCTTTCCAAGTATTCATTTGAAAGGCAATGCAATCTATTTTTTTTTGTGCGACGACGGGTTGGTGTTTTTAAGAAATTTCTATTTCTTAATCTCTCTTTGTCGTCAACACCACCTTCGCACTTTTTTTTAATTATGCAATTAGTGAGTTGTGATGGTGACAATTTATTCCGCACGAACCTTGGAAATTGTCATTCATCAACGAAACGCTCGAGGAGATATTCCATTGATACACATCAAACCATAATTTGCGGAGGGTTATATTATCCCTCCCCGATTTTCATTTCAAACATCGCCCTGAGTAAATGAAAATTCTTAATAACTTATGGCACCAGTTCTCTCTAGACACAGTAAATACATTTGGGCATAATGGCCGGAGGTTACACTATTCCAAGGCATAGTGTAACCAGTTCTTACAATTCATCTCCCTTTGCCCACGAGCAAAAAAGTAGTGGTCCCTTGGTACACCGAGAGATATATTTCAAGTCAAAAAATTTCAAGGCAACCTTGGCTGGTCAGAGAACCTGTCCAGTTGCATTCATGGTTGACGCAGAAGTTGATGTCATGAATTCTGAGTCGGAAGAAGATGATCTAATGGACAACGATATGGTAATGGATGATGGCAATGCAGGGAATCTTCCCACTCCTAGGCCCAAATTGAAATCAACCATAACGAATGGAGCTTCCTGGCTCGGTGATGGCGGTTATGACAACATCAAAAAGAGTTTCAGAAAAGAAATAGACGTTGAACGCAATAGCCGCTTTGCAACGCGAAAATAGGAATTCTAGAGTTCCAAATTAATTTGTTCTGGGCGGAATAGTTTCACTGTAAAGAAATGATATGTTGATGCTCCCAGAGATATAATTCAAGCCAAAAAATTATTGATTGACACCTTCGGGAATCATGTCCAAAACTCTCGCTACTGCAAGACATTTTTCTACTAGTCATCTCCTTTTGTTCATAATGGACTAATTTGGGCCTATGGAATTGCACATGCAGGTTGTGCTACTGAATTGTTTTGGACTATGCAGAGGTGGTTTCAACGTAAGGGCTATTCCATTTTCCCTGCAACGTTTTCGTCTTCTTCCTCGTCGGAAGCTTGTAAAAAATATCAATTTTAGCACATGATGATTCATCGAGTAGAAAACTACAAGGATTTTGCATACTGCGGATACTGTGCCTGTGTTTGTCGTAGATACGTTCAATGTTTTGGCTTGAAGACTCGGGTCCAATTTCCAAGGATAGATGACTCAATGTTTTTATTTTTATTTTTTAAAATGGATTTGTTATTAAAAAATATTTTTCTTCGACTCTTCCTTGATGTCTCTTTTATGGATTTAATGCATGTTCTCATTGGCATCGTTCGTTGCTCTCGTACTTCTTCGATATTGTGTTTACTTAGGTTATTTTTTGTAAGATGGAACTTCTAACAATTATATGCCAATTTACTGTATGAATCCACTAGCTTTTTATGCAAACAAAAAATGGATTACACAGTTTGAAACCAACGTTCAATTCTATTCGTAATGTAGTTAGAACATAGCAATATCAATGTACAATGTTGCAACAAAATAGTTATTCTTGTTTGTAAACTTACACTTATTAAGTTTTAATGCTAATAACCCATAATGCAAGAAGTTTAATACTTGAGTTAATATGTTGCAGTAATGGAAGAATGTATCAAGAACATAGTTACACCTACACGTTCCAATAAAATTTAATTTTGAATAGTAGAAAATGAAGTTTAGTAGTTAAGTTAATATGTTCCAGTCATGGAAGAATGTATCAAGAACATAGTTACACACACGTTGCAATAAAATCTAATCTTCAACAATGCATTTGTTGACAATTAGTAGAAAATCATGGGTTTACAACAATGGGGCTTCTTTGAAACCAATTCGCGTTAACGAAAATTGTCTTTCGCCTTTCTATTTTCCCACTCTTTTATTCCCTCTAGTTTCTCTTATTGGTTACTTAATCGTTTTTTCCTCGAAAATGCCTTGTTCTGCAGCTTCGCGGATTCACGCGTTTCCAACGACCACTTCCCCTTTCTTTAAATTGACCCTCTATTGTTCCATGTGCCATAACTGCCACCCAAAGTTACACCATATAGAAATTGATAGGTGGACTTGCGCACTGATTGGGTCAACATTGCACTTCTACTTTTTCATTACCTCCAAACAACATTCAGGTCTCCGCGATATACACATTGACAGAGAAGCTCCAGGGCTGGTGGGCCCAAGATTTCCTTAGCCAGACTTGCCGGTTGCCTTGGTAATAGAATGCCTCGGAGTTCTGCGATATACAAATTGACAAACAAAGCATACAAATAAGAACCAAGTAAACTTGCAGATTGTGTTCCTGGTGGTTGTTTTCTGTCCTTGCCATCTTCGCAATTCTTTCCAAGTATACCTCTTGACACGAAAATGGGATATCTGTTACAAATGTGAATATATTGGTCCTTGTTATTTTGTCTTTTATACTTGACCAAATATTTGTTTCTCTTTTCTAAACTTTATCTTTTTCGCCACTTATTCATTCTTTCGAAAATGTATGGCTGAGCCCATGGGCGGTTTCGTGGGTTCATAACTGCACTCGTGCTCTTTTATTGTGACATCGACTGAACACTTTCCCATTCCATACCCAAAAACTTCTCCGATTGCGAATTTCCGGTAGGCGGTTTCTACATTGGACTTATGTTGTTCCATGGGCTGTGAACAGTACTATCACTTCCACGATATACAAATTTGCAACGGTTCTTAGATCATACCTTCTTCTGTAGTACGGTCCACCTATCATGCTCTCTTCCGTGGTGCACATTTTGAACCGAAACTTTGGAGAAATACAATTTAATCGTCAGATCCTCGCATATTTTGTAGAACTATTGTCACCCTATTTTGAAGCTTGTCTGTCTGCTTTCCATACTTCGCCATTTGTTCAAATTTCTTTGACGGTTTGGCGAGTTCAAGAAATATTCGATTCATAGTCGTCGTTTCTTGTGCCCGTGCCCCTTTGCAATTAACAGTTGGCAATTATATATAAGATTTTATTGCTACGCATGCAATTAACAATTTCCCTATTCCATATTTAACCACTTTGTCGGAATTTCTCAAATATACAAACCGGTCGCTGAATTGACTTGTCATGATCTCTTCCATTTTACACATTTTGCACTCAAAAATTTTGAAACATGAAATTTGATCGTGCAACAGTTCACTGTCTTGATTATTCTCGTAACCCTTTTTTGAATCTCGTCTGATCACTTTTTAGAGCTTGCCATTCTTTCCTTCCTCTCCGTCGTCTCTGACACCTTCGCATTTGTCTATAATATTTTTTTTTTTTTTTTTATATATACATATATACATATCTTGTTTATAAATATGGAATTACCGACATTTAATTCTAACAAGTCATCATGCAGAAACCGTATAGATTGTCATTGATGGGCGAAAGGCTTGAGGACATCTCATATTGATGAACATTAAACCAAAATTTGCGGGGGGATTATATTATCCCTTCCGAGTGTTAATTTCAAAATCATGAAATCTCGTTTGCACGACATGGCCTTCACACGTTCATGAAACCTCCAATCCTTTATTTCTTTTTGTCGTACCCACCACCTTTGCATTTCTAAATATGCAATAAACAGAGTTATTAGTGAATAATAATAATAATTATTAAATAATAAACGTAGTTATTAGTGAATAATAATAATAATAATTATTAAATAATGAACATAGTTATTAGTGAATAATAATAATAATTATTAAATAATAACTGAGTTATTAGTGAATAAGAATAATAATTATTAAATAATAATAGAGTTATTCTTATAATAATTATTAAATAATAACAAAGTTATTGATTAATAATATAGAGTTATTAGTGAATAATAATAATAATTATTAAATAATAACATGGTTATTCTTATAATAACTATTAAATAATAACAGAGTTATTTTTATAATAATTATTAAATAATAACGAAGGTATTGATCAATAATAGAGTTATTAGTGAATAATAAAGAGTTATTATCAATAATATAGAGTTTTTATTTAAGTACAAAAGGGGGAGGGTCATGTTTATATTACTATTGCATGTTTACAGAGTTTGGTAGTGTCGCCAATTGTCCTGCCTACTAAGAGGAAACCGAGACAGTTGGCCTTATGATGCCATCTGTCTTTTAACAAACAAAAAAATTCCAGGCTGTCGTCTTCCCCGGAGGAAACCAGGACGTGCAACCATAATGTATTCAGTCCAGCCTCTTAACATTCTAGTTGCTAACATAGCTATAGTTTACTGTTAAGAGAAAATTGCAAAAGCGAAAAATTCTCATGACCTTTTAACCAGGCGACTCGCCATCATCATCCTTCTTTTACCATTCTGCTGGAATCGCATAGGCTCGCGCGCAAGTAGGGCACTGTAGTCATGGGGATGCTCTGGAGTGTTGTGCTGCATACATCATGTCGAGGCGATGGTCGATTTGAATGGCTTTGAAGATTTGGTCATCCACCATACTACGAGTTTCAAAGAGTAACTCGAGATAGCCCGTATTGTTGTGTGGAGGCTGGTCCTCCCATTCCTCTTGAACAATGGAGAGGGGATGTGGCCCTTGAGCATGGGTTCCCTCTTTTTTTGCATTGGCTTTGCTAATCTGGCTCGTTGGTTGACTATTATGTCGAGTCGCTGTCTCTGGGGGTGGTTCGCTTGTTGGGTTAGCCTTCTTGTCACTATTACCAGACAATTCTTCCTGGACATAGTAGATGGGGAAGTCCTTTGTCTGTTCTTATTCCATGCGTTTGTGAGAGGTTCCGGGAGCTGGAAGCTTGGTCTCGTTTCCAAATGCCGTGGGGGGGTTTCAATTGTCCGAGATGGTGAAGAGGAGGTGTTCTGGACAATTCTGGATGGGTTTGTCCGGAGCAACCTCCTCCATGTACGCCATGGGTGGCGTTCTATGTCTCGCATGTTCCCTGGTTTCCCGAGCAGATGCTAGAGCCAATGCTCGCTCAAATTTCTTCTGTTGCTTTCTGCGAGAGTCATAGGCATACCATGCCGTGCCTCTGCGAGGCCGTCCTCGTGCTCTTGGCATGTGGAGGAGCTGAGCTATGGATGAGATATTGACGGAGAGATTATCCTTGCTCCAGCACTCCACAAATTGAATTTGCGAATGCATCGCATAACCATCCAGGCAACTGATAAGGGTGAGGTTGATTGTGACCGTGTCGAACATTAAGGTTGAGTGCTTAATGCTCTGGTGTACCATTCCCTTCGCGCGCTTCAGGGGACTTGTCAGCTGGTTAAGACTGTACGGGTGCCCTCCCATCTTTAATGGTGAGAGGATGGGAGACGGTGGCCATTATTTATGGCACTGGTCGACTCGTTCCCACTTGGCCTGCCTGCTCGATGTGGCACCCCATCCGAGGTATCAATAATATAGAGTTATTATTGAATAATAATTATTATTCTTCAATAATAACAAAATTATTAGTGAATAATGAGTATCATCAATATAGAGTTATTAGTGAATAAGAATAATAACATAGTTATTGATCAATAATATAGAGTTATTAGTGAATAATAATAATTATTATTGAATAATAACATATTTATTAGTGAATAATAAGTATTATTATTATATAAAAAGTATTATAAGTATTATTAGTGATAGTTATTAGTGAATGAAAAGTATCTTTAAATAATAACAATATAATAACAGAGTTATTAGTGAATGAAAAGTATCTTTAAATAATAACAATATAATAATAGAGTTATTAGTGAATAAAATGTATCTTTAAATAATAACAATATAATAACAGAGTTATTAGTGAATAAAAAGTATCTTTAAATAATAACAATATAATAACAGAGTTATTAGTGAATTAGTGAATAATAAGTATTATTAATACAGAGTTATTAGTGAATAGTAAGTATTATTAATACAGAGTTATTAGTGAATATTTAAGTTCTATTATTGAATAATAAGAGAGTTATTAGTGGATAATAATTATTATTCAATAATCACATAATTATTAGTGAATAATAATTATTATTATTCAGTAATAACAGAGTTATTAATGAGTAATTTTTTATTATTTTTTTACAGAAATGGATAGAGAACTTTATTTAATATCTGGCAGGAAGGGCTACCAAGCCCTTACATTGCATATTCAGAACTACTACACTGGTTTTCGTCTTTCAGTTTGAATCGTCATCCTTACTAAGCAAAATCCAGAATTCTAGTTTCTGGTGGTTCACATACATATGATAGCCTAATCTACTATTTATCGAATACATTGACTTCTACAGGGGTCGATTGAGAGGACTGAGGGTTAATGGGCAAAACCCACCACCGTAGACCTTCCTTATCCTATTTTGGAGACTGCCTCTGCTGTGGCTTCCGAGATCTTGCTGAGCATCATGGTAAGCTCTTCGACTTGTTTCTCCAATTTGCAGAGGCGATTTCCCAGATCGTCCATGAGAATGGCATCGTCCTTGAGTCCCGTCTGAAGTTTTTCTGTTAGCTCCTCCCTTAGTTCCTGCATTTCGATGTTTAGCATTTCCCATTTCCTCTGGTTTGTAGAAGCTCTGATGTTCTCCATCTCTGCCTTTATCAGGTCGAGTCTCTCCCGTGGAGTGAGGGGTGGCTTGGAAGACGAATCCATTCCTTCTGCTTCTATACCTCTGTTTCTTCTTTGTGCTCTACACAAGCGCGTGTCTGCCTGAGGAGTTGCAGACTTGCTTTAATTGAGTTCCCTTATAATCTATTTCACCTGCCACATCTTGTTATTCCACCTTGGACTGATGCTGACGTCGAATCTCTAAACCAAGATTGCGGCTCGTCCCACGAGAACTGTGCTGGATCCAAGGTCCTTCGGGTACTGATGGCATACCAGCGTGAAGAGGCAAATCACGTTCTTTCATTAGCTTATGGAATTGATTGGTATGATGCTCCCCCATTGACAATCAGTTGAGTTTTGCTTAGAAGAGTACTACAATTTGCCTTCGTGTCTGCCTGTCCATTCAAATTTCTCAATACATGATATATTTTATATTCCATGAGTTGCGGCAGTAGGAGGAAGATTTTTTTGTACAAGTGGACCAAAGTAATATCCTTTGGGATCTTCTTGGAGTTTAGCGCTTCTACAACCTATTTGGAATCACCAAAAATCATAATCTTCTGGACATTCATCTTTAACGCCTGAATGAGGCTTTTCCACAGTGCTAGATATTCAGCTTGATTATTGGAGGCATATGCTAAGCCCCAAGCGTAAGATAGGTGGATTGTGCAAGAGGGTTAAGAAATGATGCCCCCTCTTCCTGCTTGACCGAGATTTTCTTTTGAGGCCTCATCGAAGAAGAGACACCACTCATCCAAAGCAGATCTCCATTTCAGGAAGTCTTGTTCCTCCATCCGAATTTTCCAATTCATTTTTAGCGGGAGTTAGGTTTCTTTGATGTCTGGTTGGTTTTGGATGAACTCCTTGAGCCAACATTCTTCTTTCATCGAGAGAGAGATCGAGTTCCTAATGGAGATCTTCGAGTTTAATGCTTCTGAGATCATAGTTTTGGCTTTAATAGCCACCTGGGATGGCAGTCTGCTTTCCTCTTTGAAAATTCTATTATTCCTCTCCAGTCAAATTTTCCAACACAAGAATTTGGGAGTCCACATCCAGATAGTTTTGAAGAGGTTTTTCTTACTCAGATTGAAAGGGGACAGAGACATTCAATTGCTTAAAAGTTTTGAGGCAGAGGAAAGAAAATTTAAAGAGACCGATCCTAAGAAGCTTGGGGTCTCCTCTTAGGATCGGTCTCTTTAAATTTAGCAGGCTCAAGGAGTTCATCCAAAACCAACCAGACGTCAAAGAAACCAAACTTCCGCTAAAAAGGAATTGAGAAATTCGGATGGAGGAACATGACTTCCTGAAATGGAGATCTGCTCTGGATGAGTGGTGTCTCTTCTTTGATGGGGCCTCAAAAGGTAATCATGGTCAAGCAGGAGGAGGGGGCATCATTTCTTAACCCTCTGGCACAATCCACCTATCTTACGCTTGGGGCTTAGCATACGCCTCCAATAATCAAGCTGAATATCTAGCACTGTGGCAAGGCCTCATTCAGGCGTTAAAGATGAATGTTCAGAAAATTATGATTTTTGGTGATTCCAAACAGGTTGTAGAAGCACTGAACTCCAAGAAGATCCCAAAGGATATTACTTTGGCCCACTTGTACAAGAAAATCTTCTTCTTACTTCCGCAGCTCAGAGAATATAAAATATATCATGTATTGAGAAATTTGAATGGACAGACAGACACGGAGGCAAATCGTGGTACTCTTCTGAGCAAAACTCAACTGATTGTCAATGGGGGAGCATCATACCAATCAATTCCCTAAGCTAATGAAAGAACGCGATTTGCCTCTTCACGCGGGTATGCCATCAGAGTACTCGAAGGACTTCGGATCTAGCACAGTTCTCGTGGGACGGGCCGCAATCTTGGTTCAGAGATTCGACGTCAGCATTAGTCCAAGGTGGGCTCACGAGATGTGGCAGGTGAAATAGATTATAAGGGAACTCAATTGAAGCAAGTCTGCAATTCTTCAGGCAGACGCGCGCTTGTGTAGAGCACAAAGAATAAGCAGAGTTATAGAAGCAGAATGAATGGATTCGTCTTCCAAGCCACCCCTCACTCCGCGGGAGAGACTCGACCTGATAAAGGTAGAGTTGGAGAACATCAGAGCTTCCACGAACCGGAGGAAATGAGAAACGCTAAACATCGAAATGCAGTAACTAAGGGAGGAGCTAACAAAAGAACTTCAGACGGGACTCGAGGACGCTGCCATTCTCATGGGTGATCTGGGAAATCACCTCTGCAAATTGAAAAAACAAGTCGAAGAGCTTACCATGGAGTTTAGCAAGATCTCGGAAACCACAGCAGAGGCAGTCTCCAAAATCGGGTAAGGAAGGTCTATGGTGATGGGTTTTGCCCAATAGCCCTCAGTCTTCTCAATCGACCCCTGCAGAAGTCAATGTATTCGATAAAATAGTAGATTAGACTATCATATGTATGTGAACCACCAGAAATTAGAATTCTGGACTTTTCTTAGTAAGGATGAGGGTTCAAACTGAAAGATGAAAACCAATGTAGTAGTTCTGAATATGCTCTGAATATGCAATGTAATGGCCTGGCAGCCCTTCCTGCCAGATATTAATTAAAGTTCTCTAATCGTTTTTGTAAAAAAAAAATAATAATTATTATTATTATTAAATAATAATACAGTTATTAGTCAATAAGAATAATAATTATTAAATAATAAGAGTTATTCTTATAATAATTACTAAATAATAACAGAGTTATTGATCAATAATATAGAATTATTAGTGAATAAGAATAATAATTATTGAATAATAAATAGTTATTGATCAATAATATAGAGTTATTAGTGAATAATAATAATAATTATTGAATAATAATAGAGTTATTAGTGAATAACAAGTATTATTATTGAATAACAAGTATTATTAATATAGTCTCGTTGCGAGGCCCGTTTCAAGTTTGCAGGACAAAAGGCCTTTTTGTTCAGCTGGTGCATTGGAATGTGCCTCATACAACATGTCGATGCGTTGATGCATGAGTATGTCTTAGTGGATCTGATCTGCCATCTGGCTACGAAGCTCAAACACTAACGCGAGTTGTTCCGGGTGGAAGAAGGGGCGGGGCTCTTGAGAACAGAATTATTAGTGAATAATAAGTATTATTAATATAGAGTCTCGTTGTGAGGATCGTTTCGAGTTTGCATGACAAAAGACCTTGTGCACGTCAGACATTTTTGTTCAACTGGTGCATTGGAATATGCCTCATAAAACATGTCGATGCGTTGGTGCATGAGTATGTCTTGGTGGATCTGATTTGCCATCTGCCTATGAAACTCGAACATTAACGCGAGTTGTTCCGGGTGGAATAAGGGCGGGGGCTTTTGCCATGGTTCTGAGATTATCGTGATAGGTGGTGGCACTAGGACTGGGCCACTCTCCACCGTCATACCACCGACAACCTCCCCTGTAGCCACCTGAGCGCCATCTTGGTCTTTTATCGTCGCTCCCAGAAAATCTTGTAGCACAAAGTCTAGCAATCATTTTCCACAGATTACTTCCACAAAAACCTTACTTCAAGAGTTCATAGACATTGCAAAGCCTTAGGCCTATTTCGATGGTGCTGCACAGAACTCTGTTTGTGGAGGAGGAGCTAGCCTACACCTCTCAAAAACCATTTTTTCCATTTAAAACTGGGTTTGGGGAGGGGAACCAACAACTATGTAGAATTATTATCCTTCAAGCTTCTTCTTTTTGCAAAAGAAAATGATCTACATCATTTACAACTTTTTAGAGACCCAATGAATGTAATAAATTGAATAATTAAAAAACAGTTTTGTCATAACATTCTGCTATATCCAATTCTGGAGTAAATTCACAGACTTTTGGACACTTTTAACATTGCGACTATCTCACATGTATACAGGGACAGAAGCACGACAACAGACACTCTGTCAAAGGAAGGCCTACAGCTCTTACAAGGACAATGACATATTACAGAAAAGAAAGGGGAAGACACAAATGCCTTCTACCAGACGCCTTGCCTTCTACCACACGCCTTTCATAGATGAATATGAATATTCACGTTTTTGAACACAACAAAGTTTCAACTGATTACTCATACTTACGACTTGCAGATTCACTCACTTTTCTTTTCATTCAACACCAGATAATGACACCATTGAAGGCATCAAAGCTGCTCTTTATTTTTGAAAAAATACAGTAAAAAACCACAATAGTGGTGATTTTTTCTTGTATATAAAATAATTTTATGAACAGAAGACAATACATCTAGTTATGGATGAGTTTTTGTTTTTTCTCCTGGAATAGACATGAAGAAAAGGCACTCAAATGCTTATCTATTTTCATCTATAACACACATTTTCATAATGTGTAGTGCTCTAGAAGCACCTACAAAATGTAATTTTATCCTTCTCAAGGAATACAAATAATTCTTTTTTCTTTGAAAAAAAAACAGAGTTATTAACGAATAATAATTATTATTATTGAATAATAACTACTATTATTTAACAACAACAGAGTTATTAATGGATAGTAATGATTATTATTGAATACCTCGAACGGGGTGCCAAGCAGACCAACGGAGACACCTGGAGCAGAGCCAGGCTTGGCCATCAATGAGGTTGGTCGACTCCCATCCCCTCAACATTAAGGATGGGAGCTGGCTCCAACTACCTCTCCTGAAAAAGGACTTGCCCCTCGCGCGAGCAGTCCCGTGATGCAGTTCATTTACGAGGGGAACTTAATGGAGCTGGACTTCACTTCGACCCTCCTGATTTTGATGCGTCCGCACCATGATTTCTTCTATTTTAGGCTTACCCTGCACCTGCCTTGAAACGGGGAGCTTTGGAGCAGTGACCATTACATCCTCTGCACAGTTTCTACCTACTTTTTCACCTCGATGCCACGCGAATGAGGGAAGCCTTCGTGGCTCAGCCTGGTACGCCTTTGCTGCTCGATGGAGGCGGTTGCAAAGGATGGAACGAGCGCTCTCCACTGCTCGCACCCAAATCGCGCGCAAAAAGACTGTTCTCAGAATGCCTCTTAGGGCATTTGTTGAAGAAGTTATCTTAGAGGAGCCAATGGCATATGTTGAAGAAGTTATCCCGGAGGAGTCAATTTAGGCCCCCCCGGAGCATCTCCTCTTCACGGTGCCTGATAATTGGGAGCCAAGTGATTTTTTAGTGAAAGCCTCTATGTCTGCCACTGTAAAACAACAAGCTTGTGAGAATGCACAGTAAGATGAATATTTCCCCACCTGCTTCATAGAGGAGGAGATACTGGAAGAGATGGCCTCTCAGGCTGTAGTACCATAAGCTAGAAACACCTTGGAAGACATCATGGAAGGCGAATGGATTGAGGGCGCTGGTAGGGAAGCAGACAAGGAGCAGCATAGAGAAGCAACTTCAAGCAAGGTCGAGGAAATGCGACAGGGAGACATGACGAGGGAGGGTGGCACGGTCTTCTTGCTACCTCCCATCTCATCCATGCAGAATCAGTGGCATGTCCCGCCACCTTTCTTCCAACTGTACCACCTCGAATTGTTGTTTGATCTGTAGAGCCAGATGGCGGACCAAGTCCACTGTGTCACCCTCATGGGTCAGCGTTAGGGCATGCTCTACGATGCCATCTCCAACGCACCAACTAGGCGGATATGCCCAACTTGTGCGCAACTTTACGTGATGCGAGCTAAGGAAAATGCTCAGGATGCGGATGCCACCTCTGACGCCACCGGGTAACTGTCATGGTCTTGCTTGAGATTCCAGTCTTAATTTTTAGAGTTCCGTGTATGCTTATAGTTAATTTCTGCAAGACAATAATCATAGTTCAGACAATGAAACTCCGTTAGTCTTGGTTTCCTACGGGCGGGACTGTTGGCAAACTGTCAATTTTGGACAAAGGATGACATTGTTTCGGTTTTCGCTCTCGCGACGAAACGAATGGCAGCCTAGGTACAACTGTAATTTTTGCCAATTAATATAGCAGGAATATCCTTTTTTACTTAAATTTTTTTTATTATTATTGAATAATAGCAGAGTTATTAATGAATAATAATTATAATTATTCAAGCATGCTAGTTACCATCCCAATTCTGAAGCCGCTCTGAGGATCGACTAGAGTTTCGACTCTGATTCTTCTTAGCTACTTCTGCTATGGCTGCTCTCGGAGGAGGGGAGCCGTTGCCCCCTCCTCCTCTTGCTACTTCCTTTCGCAAGCTTCCGGCCTCCCAAGGCAAGAAGCACCCTCCTGCTGAACCCCCCAGCTTCGTCAAGAAGCTCGACTCGATCCCAGAAATTGAACTACCTCCGGATCACCCAATGTGGATAACAATCTCCCTTTCAGATCGCGGACTGGTAGGACAATTCATGGGACTTTGATCGTCAGCCCGAACCACGGATAACTGGATCCAAAGAAATTGATGACCGCTGATAAGAAACAATGTAACCTGTTATGCGGTGGGAAGATGATTCTTCATCTTTGAATTCATCTCCTAGGAAGATAGAGATCTCATCTTCAGGAACGGGCCATATTTCGTGGGTACTCTAGGGCTATACTTGAACCGTTGGACTCCGAGTTTTGATCTTGCGGTAGAAGTACCTAAGGATGTTCCGGCCTAGNGGTAAGGAATCTTAGGCTAGGTAAGGTTTACAGGAAGAATACACGTAAAAAGAAGATTCTCTCCCAGGAACTACTTATGCCCATTGCCCACAGACTCTCCTTCCCCACATGCCTGTCCCACTCCAGGAGTAAACACCTCTGTCACCTAGACAGTCCTTCCATTGCTAACCTCCCTTGCCTTGGGCTTCAGCAACAGACCGGACCAAAAATCTTCGAGCTCTGTGGCAGCTACAGGGCTCCTTCCAGGGGCTCTCTCCTTCCTCCGCGCACTCTCTCACTTGGAGAGTCGCTCACAGGCTTGGTAAACCTGCCTCTTTAACAACAATCACCTCCCTCACCTGGAGAGAGGTTACACACAGGTCATACAACCGGTTTCCTTAATCTCGTTCTNGGTAAGGAATCTTAGGCTAGGTAAGGTTTACAGGAAGAATACACGTAAAAAGAAGATTCTCTCCCAGGAACTACTTATGCCCATTGCCCACAGACTCTCCTTCCCCACATGCCTGTCCCACTCCAGGAGTAAACACCTCTGTCACCTAGACAGTCCTTCCATTGCTAACCTCCCTTGCCTTGGGCTTCAGCAACAGACCGGACCAAAAATCTTCGAGCTCTGTGGCAGCTACAGGGCTCCTTCCAGGGGCTCTCTCCTTCCTCCGCGCACTCTCTCACTTGGAGAGTCGCTCACAGGCTTGGTAAACCTGCCTCTTTAACAACAATCACCTCCCTCACCTGGAGAGAGGTTACACACAGGTCATACAACCGGTTTCCTTAATCTCGTTCTCGTACAAAGCAAAAAAACAACAAGGCTCAACAACGAACATACAACAGCAGCAAACCACACCCAGCCAAGAACTGTGTGGCCGCTACAGTCAATTGGGACAACAAACACGAGTTTCCCAAACAGATGATAGACAGACGCTTCAGCGTAACAAGGCTCAACAACTACGAGACACTTTGGGTTTCCCCAACCAGTTATAAAGGACGGACTCACGGCTTTGGTTTCAGAGATGCGTAAGGTGTACAAAGATTCCACGCAGAGATTCCCACGGTTCAAGTAAAGGATCCAACATAAAACACCCAACAGAGGTCGATCTAGAACGCCTACCTGTTCAGACGGAAGATGTAGAATGGACTCCTCGACTCAGGTGATGGATGAAGGAATTGGAAGATCGAACCTTGGATTCAGGTGATGTTTGGAGGAATACTCACCCAACTCCCATGCAACAATGGATAGAATGAAAAGTGAACCCCAAACACGACTCATTTCTTGGGTTAAATTGCATGCGCCTGGGCCGACACATGTCGCCCATGAATCTGCATGTGTTCCATCAGCATGCGTTCCTCCCTAGGAACTTAGGACAAAACATAGATTTCACATGGCTTTTGGAATAATATTAAAATATTATTCCCAAGGACTTAAAACTCAACACTTAGCCTCTCTTTCCAACCTTCCAACCCCCAATCCGTTACCCAGGCTTTGTGGAAGCTTAGTCCCCCATCACTCATTCATCGTGGTTGGTCCACACGCAGAGATGTTTATCTTTATTAATAATGTGCATAGTTACATGTACAAAATCAGGCTCTTGGCCTTCAACACTTAGGCTCCCTGGCCTAATAACTCATAACCCCATCATCTTATATAAACTTAGCTCACCAGCCTATAAATCATAATTACAATTCATAATGGAATCGGGGCAAGTCCTTGGGGTATTACAAGTGGGATAGGCACCCTTTGGAACACTATGAAGTTCGAACTAGTCAACTCTGAAACGAGTACGCACTGGATCCACACCAGCCTCCTTAAAAAAGAAACGGGCTGATTGGTCATTCTCTTCAATCTTTATGTACCAGTCCTTTTGGAGGAAAAAATAAATTGTTGGGAGAACCTAAAAGATTACCTATTGCTAAATGATCTTGATAATATCATCATTGGGGGGGACCTAAATGTGACCCTAGCTACAAACGAGAAAAAATGTGGCTCCATTGTGCGAGACCTAGCAAGAGAGTGGGTAGAAGACCTAATGTCAGATTGGGAGCTAGAAGATATCAAACCAGCTAAAGGCAAATAAACGTGGACAAATAAGAGGGTAGGATCATGGCACATTGCTGCTAGGCTAGATAGATTCCTTGTCCAAAGCTCCTTCTTACTCCTCGGCCTCATTCCCACTTCTTCGATCCTCCTGCACAGTGTGTCGGATCACAAACCAATCATGTTAGAAGTCGCTTGTGACAAGAATCTCCCGCCTATCCCCTTCATATATATTCCAACCTGAATCCAAGATGAAAGCTTCCTGAAGCTAGTTACCAAAGTCTGGAATGATACAGTAAAAGGCTCAACCTTCTATGTTTAAGAAGAAAAAGTCCAGAGACTAAAGAAATTGCTAAAAGCCTGGGTAAAAGGCTAGTCAAATCCAATTAAAATCCGCCAAGGAGTCCAAAAGCAGTTCGGGAACCATTAGCTGGAAATGAAAAATCAGGAAATTACCCAAGAAATCGCGCAATAAGAAGACTAACTTCAAAGAAATTGGTACCAAGCATGCTAAGAGGAGGAAAATTACCGGTGACAGAAATCTAGAGGCCTTTGGTTGGAAGCAGGAGATAAAAACACTAGCTACTTCCACAAACAAGCTAAAGAAAGGAAGCAGTTCGAGAAAGTTACCAAAATCCAGGTTCAAAATCAAACAATCACAAACTCTGAAGGCATTAAAGCAGCTGCAACAGAAGCCTTAAAAAATCTCTACACAAAAACAAAAGGGATTGATATAGATCCCAAAGATTACCCTCTCTCTCTTGTCCCAACTCTCATTAAAGAAGATTTCAACAACCACCTAACAAAGGAAGTAACCCAGGAAGAAATAAAAGATGTATTTGACCAAATGAACCTAGACAAAGCCCCAGGACTAGATGGATTCACAACTAGATTCTATCAACACAATTGGGATATAATTAAATCAGATCTAATGAAACTGTTCCGAAAATCTTAGACTTGCAGCAAATTAGGAGGTGGAACGAACTCGTTCTTCTTGGCGTTGATCCTGAAGAAAAAAAAGGAGCAATCAGTTTTGATGGGTTTTGGCCAATCTCCCTTTGCAATACAAGTGCTACAAAATTCTCACAAAAGTTATAGCCAATATAAGTAAAAAATTCTTCCTATAATCATCCCGGAAAATCAAGGGGGGGTATATTAAAGACAGACACATAGTGGACAACATCATCCTTGTATAAGAGGTCCTGCACTCAAGTATCTGGAGAAGAGACAAATGTATGATAATAAAGCTTGATCTTGCTAATGCGTTTTATAGAGTTAGGTATAAATTTTTATTTAGAGTCATGGAAAATTTTGGTTTTGCCCTAGCTTTTGTAAATTGGATAAAAGATTGTATTAGGTCCCCATGGATAGCCCCACTAGTGAATGAGAGGGGAACTAAGTTCTTTCAAGCTTCCAGAGGGCTCCGACAAGGCTGCCCCCTTTCTCCCCTTCTCTACACAATCCAAGAGTTGATTTGCGGTAAGAATACCAACTCACAACAACCTCCATGGCCTAAGAATACCATTAGGGGTAAAGGATATCAACCACGCCTAGTTTGCGGACGACACATTGCTAATGGAAGGAGCGGGCTTATAAATAACAAGGAAATTAAAAAATGAATTAACTGTATGCACAAAAATCTTATGCAGCGTTATAAGCCTCACTAAAAGCAAGATCTATGGTTGGAACATAATGCCAAAAGAAATGATGGAGATTGCCAGGGTACTAGGAATGGAAGGTTGTACCATCTAGGATGCCCTTAAATATTTGGGAGTCCCAATTTTCAAATCCAACCCAAGGACCTTGCACTGGAATCTGTTGATAGACAAGTTAAAAAACAAAATAAACTTCTGGAAAGCAAGCTGGTTAAACCTTGCAGGTAAAGTGGTCATAATCAAAGAAGTCCCAACCAACATTTCAATCTATCAAAGCTACTTGGTTTTGGCTCCATCCACCATAATACAAAAAAATGAAGCAATGTTAAGAAGATTCCTGTGGGAAGGTGGAAAACAATCAGGGAGAAAACTACACTTAATAAGTTGGGAAAAAATCTCTAAGCCAATATCGGAAGGAGGTCTCAATTTCAAAAACATTCATGCTCAAAAGATGGCATTCAAGGCAAAGATTCTTTGGAACCTAATCACCGGAAATTCCACTTGGAGTAAAAAAGTGTTATGGAAAAAGTACTTTCGAGGTCCAAGGGAAAAATGCTTTGATCGTCCATCGTTAGTGAAGAGAGGATCCCCAATCTTCTCGCTTTGCCATAAGGCGATGCCCCACTTTAGCCGTCACTTCACCTGGCTACTAGGAAATGGAAAAAATATCAATATTTGGAAAGACTCAATCATGGGAGACCCACCCCTTGGTTCGAGACATGATCTTGAAAGACTTGAAGAGTGGATGAGAACTCAAAACTTAAATACTCTTTGGGACATTTCAATCTGGGGAAATGATGAGCACAATTTGTGGGGGGTTAATAACAAACCCCTAGACTTAGAAGAGAACTGGAACGCTTTGAGTTTCTGTCATCAACGGAAATCCCCACTAAAAGAAAGGAAAAAAGACAAAGGGGATGGGGAGCAAGCTTTGGGATCTACACCACGACAACAGCGTATTAGCTCATAGTCTCTTTCCCCAATGTTCCCCCAAACCCAACAATTTGGAAAGCGATTTGGACCTCCAAATCCATCCCAAAGATTGATATGTTTGTATGGACCATGGCACACATAAGCATTCTAACAGGATTAAACTTAAGAAGAAGGGGATGAGAAGGCCCTCACATATGTCTTCTCCGTTTCCAAGAAGAGGAAACCACAGACCATCTGCTCCTAAGTTGCATCTACTCTAAAGAAGTTTGGTAGTTCGCTTTGGGACTGCAGACCAACACAATAGTCATGCCCCACGAGACTATCAGCCTGCCCCAAAAATGGAATTTGATTTGTCCCTTCGAGACTGAAAAAAGGGCCAAATCTCCACCCTTTGGAGAATCCTCCCAAAATTTATCCTCTGGAAAATTTGGCTTGAACGAAATAACAAATTATCCAGGGAAGTTAAAAGCAGCCCAGCTCACGTTGCAACTAAGATAAACGCCTATTTTGGAGAAAGCGCCCTACTTCTGCAAAGCAAAGAACTCAAGGCCACTAGAGCAGGAAGAGGAACACTTAATTGCTCAATTTAAACTCCAAGATCAACAAAACAATAAGGATAATAACTCACACCAGGAGGTCTGGGAAATACGAAAGGAAAAGGAATTCGAAGTATGGAAGACAAAGGAAACAAAACAAATTTTGTTCTTTGACGAGGCCTCCAAAGAGAATCTAGGTTTGGTAGGTGGAGGAGGGGTCCTAGTAAGACCCACTCGTTTTCTGGAAATAAGTTTCGCCTGAGGACTTGGAATTGAAAGTAACAACAGAGTATAAGCCCTGGCCCTTTAGCAAGGGCTAAACCAAACAATCAACCATGATGTCCAAGATGTGGTAATCATAGGGGACTCCCGGTTAATAATCAAAGATTTAATCCTTCGTAGCAAAGTAAAAAATGCAAAACTTCATCACATCTTGGAGAAAATCCAGCTCCTCCTTGGAAAACAACGATCTTATAAGTTTACCACGTCCTTCGGAACGTAAATGTGCTAGCAGATGCAGAGGCCAATAAATGCGCCCTCTTTAATATTGAGACATTACATCTTAGTGAAACAACGTCCAAAATGAATCTACCCTGACTCTAGGGGAAAAAACCATAAAGTAGTTATGGGCGCGAGCTGGAAAGAAGAAATTCTCATGACATGAGGGAATGGGCAAACCTAAGCCACTATAAGACAGAGCAAGTGGTCATAATAGATAGATTTACTCATCATTCGGGCGTTGAATTTCCATGGAAAGGCGACAATCTTGCAGGTCGCCCATGCCCTCTAGATCGTGAGAATTGTTTAGGGAAAACGATATGGGAGAATACGATGTTAAAAAGGGAACAGGGATGAACCCTTTCATCCTAGGAGCATACAGAGGCAACCAAGGCAGTGGCGCAGAGGAACAGAGGCCAGTTACGAGTGGAGCGCGCACAGTTGTAGAACACTAGGTGAAGAAAAGAAGGCGATATAGATGACATCCAACCCGGGCAACAAACTCAATACAAAAGACAGGTTGAGTGCACTGGAAGATGCCCTGAAAAATCTCTAGCAAATGTTGAATCACCAACTGGATTTTCTGAAAAATTTGGAGATAGATGTAGGAAGGCGGTTGGAGTTGTTGGAATGAGACATCACCACTACGAAATTTGAGCTAACAGAGGAGCTTGGAAAGCCGCGTAAAGAGCTCAAGGATCTCGAACAAGAATTCGAATTCAGAGTCAGCCAACTAGAGGAAAAAATGGCCTAGCTAAATAAGGATTGGAAGCAAAACCCAAAGTAGTTTGATCAGTTTCTCAAAATTAGGACAGGAATTCTGTAATACCTCAGCGAGGAAGGCGTTTTGTATAGAAGCCTTCGCAATAAATAAATATATAATCATTTTCTCCCCAAGAAAGAAAGTATAACCTCCAATTTTTGTAGTCGAATAATAGAGCTTGGCTCACTATATTTGTAACAACACTAGTGGGTTAGCCACTGTTTTCTTTAATCAAAATCCATTACCCGTTTTTGTAAAAAAAAATAAAAATTATAATTATTCAATAATAACAGAGTTATTAGTGAATAATAATTACTAAATAATAACAGAGTTATTAGTGAATAATAATAATTATTATCAAATAATAACAGAGTTATTGATCAATAATATAGAGTTTTTTTTTTTTTTGACAAGAACTGTTAATGGAATTTAATTATGAGAGACAGTGGCAAAGCCACCGGTTCTGTTACAACTATGGTGAGCCATTCTCTACTAGTCGGATACAAACCTGAAGGCTATACTAACTTTCCAGGGGTGGAAAGTTTTACAATTTTATTTACAACAAAGGCTTCTATACAAAATGCCATTCTTGCTGAGAAAGTGCAAAACTCTCTTCTCTGACTTGAAAACTGATTTACTTCTCTGGATCTCGCTTCCAATCATTGTTTAGTTGAGCCATTTTTTCCTTTAGCTTGGTGATTCTAGTCTCGAATTCTTTCTTGGGGTTCTTGAGTTCTTTATGTAGTTTGTTGAGCTCTGCAGTGATCTCGAATTTTGTGGTGGTAATGTCCCCTTCCAGCGTCTCCAACCTTATTTTTGCGTCTATGTCTAGATTTTGAAGAAAGTCCAACTGGAAGTTCAGCATTTGCTTTAAATTTTCCAGAGCAGTGTCCATTGCATTCAACCTTTCTTCTGTGCTTGGTTTGCTTCCCGAATTGGAGGCCATGTTTGGCGACTTCTTCTCTCCTCCTTGTGAACTGCTGCTGCGCTCGATCTTCCCGAAGCTGGGCCGAATTCCTTCTTGGCTGTCTCTGCGTGGAGTTGGTATGAGGGGTTGAGTTCCTCTCCTCGATTTAAGCACAACCTCCTCCCAAATCGAATCCCCTAAACGATTCATGTGATTTGAGGGGTATGGGCGATTTGTTGTTTTGTCTCCGGCCCAACAAATATCAACGATCGAATGATTCTCTGGGTTGTACCTTCTGTCCACTTGTGTTGGCTTGTATCATCTTAGTCCTGTCGTGCTTTGGATTTGGCCAATTTCTTCTTTCGTGTTGCCTCTCTTCCCAGCTCATGACTTTAATTCTTTAATGGGTTTTCTCCCTGGAGTCTGGGTAGATACACTGTATACGTTGTTACATTAAGTTGCATAGTTCTAGCAGTCAAGAGGGCTCCTTTATTGGCCTCAGCGTCTTCTTACTCGTTAAGGTTTCGTAAAACATGGTAAAGCTTTTAAGACCGAAAATTCCCAAGGAGTTGGATTTTTTCCAGGAGGTTATCGAGTTTTGCATTTTTGAGTTTGCTTTGGTGGATTAAGGCTTGGATTACTATTCGGGAATCGCCAATTATCACCAGATCTTGAACGCTATGGCTGATTGCTTGAATGAGTCCTTGCCATAGGGTTAGGGTAGAATAGTTGCATAGTTCTAGCAGTCAAGAGGGCTCCTTTATTGGCCTTAGCGTCTTCTTACTCGTTAAGGTTTTGTAAAACATGGTAAAGCTTTTAAGACCGAAAATTCCCAAGGAGTTGGATTTTCTCCAGGAGGTTATCGAGTTTTGTATTTTTGAGTTTGCTTTGGTGGATTAAGGCTTGGATTACTATTTGAGAATCGCCACTTATCACCAGATCTTGAACGCTATGGCTGATTGCTTGAATGAGCCCTTTCCAGAGGGTTAGGGCTTCTGCCCTTTTGTTAGTTTCAGTTTCGAGACCCTAGGCGAATCTTAGTTTTGTTGAATCGGTGGGGCTTTCTATAATTCCTCCTCCACCTGCCAAGCCTAGGTTCCCTTTGGAGGCACCGTCGAAAGACATAATATGTTTCTTTTCCTTTTTCTTCTAGTCTTCAAACTCTTGTTTTTCCTTTCGTATTTCCTAGGCTTCATGGCGAGAGTTGTTGTCTTTTTTTCCTCTCTGGTCTTGAATTTTAAACTGAGCCAACCATTGTTCCTCTTTCAACTCTAGCACTCTAGAATTCTTTGTTTGGCAAAAGTGGGGAGCGCTTTCCCCAAACTAGGCCTGTATCTTGGTTGCAACTTCGGTTGGACTTCTTTTGAGTTCCCGGAAAAGTCTATTGTTTCGCTCCAACCATATTTTCGAGCGGATGAATTTGGGGAGGACTCTCCACAGAGCAGAGATTTGGCCTTTTTTGTCGGTCTGGAAAGGGCAGATGGAATCCCAATTTTGGAGAAGGATGCTCGTATCTTGGGGTATGGTTACTGCACTTTGCAGCCCCAGAGCCAACTGCCGGACGACTTTGGAATAAGCACAGTTGAGTAGAGGATGGTCTGTGGTTTCTTCTGCTTGAAGACAGAGCAGGCATCTATAGGGGCCTTCCCACCCCCTTCTTCTAATTTTTTCTCCTGTTAGAATGCTTCTGTGGGCTAGAGTCCAAATAAACACGTCAATTTTTGGGATGGACTTGGATGTCCAAATTGCTTTCCAAATTGTTGGGTTTGGAGGGACATTGGGGTAGGCGTTTGTGAGCTGATACCTTGCTGCAGTGGTGTAAGTCCCTGAGCTTGTTCTCCGACCTCGTTTGTCTTTTCCTTTTTTTTCGAGGGGGGATTTCCCTTGGAGGCAGAGCTTCAGGGCGTTTCATTCCTTTTCTAAACCAGAGGGGTTGTTAGCGGTTCCCCACCCTAGCCACGTCTTTTGCTCATTGATTCCCCAAATTGAGATGTCCCAAAGAGTGTTTAAATTTTGAGGGACCATCCACTCTTTAAGTTGATCCAGATCCCGTCTCAGCCCCAGGGGAGGGTTTCCCATGATTGAGTCTTGCCAAATATTGATTTTTTTCCCATTGCCTGGCACTTAAGTGAGATGAGGTCTGAAATGGGGTAAAGTCTTTTGACAAAGAGAGAACATTGGGGAGCCTCTTTTCTCTAAAATTGGATGTTCTATACATCTTTCCCTTGGACCCCTAAAGTACTTTTTCCAAAGCGTTTTTTTACTCCACTTTGGCTTTCCGGTGGATAGGTTCTAGAGCATCTTTGCCCCAAGCGCCAGATTTTGAACATGAACGTTTTTTAAGTTGAGACCGCCTTCTAGGATAGGTTTAGAGACTTTTTCTCAATTTATTAGGTGCAACTTTTTCCTTGACTACTTTCTCCCTTCCCAAAGGAACCTTCTGAACATTGCTTCATTTTTTTTTATTATGGAGACAAGGGCCAGAAGCAAAGAACTTTGGTAGGTTGGAATGCTTGCCAGGGCTTCCTTGATTAGGACCACCTTACCTGCCAGGTTTAACCAGTTCGCTCCCCAGGAAGTTATCTAGTTCTTTATCTTGTCAATTAGCAAATTCCAGTGTGAGGATCTTGGGGCGAAGTTGAATATTGGGACTCCCAGATATTTGAAGGCGTCCCATTTGGTACAACTTTCTATTCCCAGTGTCTTGACGATCTCCAACATTTTATTTGGCGTTATATTCCAACCATAGATCTTACTTTTGGCAACGCTTATGACACTTCCTGAGAATTTTGTGTAAGCCGCTAATTCATTTTTTAATTTCCTTGCTGTGTGTAAGCTCACTCCTCCCATTAGCAGAGTGTCGTCCGTGAATTGGGCATGATTTATGTCCTTTACCCCTGACACTATTCTCAACCCATGGAGATTGTTGTGAATCTGGCAGTGCTCCAGTTGGTAGCTCAGAATTGAGGCTTGAATTGCATATAGGAGGGAAGAGAGGGGGCAACCTTGTCGGAGTTCTTCGGAAGATTAAAAGAACTTAGTTACCATTCCATTCACAAGAGGGGCTATCCAAGGTGATCCGATACACGCTTTGATTCAATTTACAAAAGTTGGGGTGAATCCAAAATTTTCCATAATTTTAAATAAAAAATTATGTTTTACTCTATCAAAAGCATTGACAAGGTCAAGTTTTATTATCATATCTTTTTCTTTTCTCCGGATGCTTGAGTGCAGGGCCTCTTGCACTAGAATGATGTTATCAACTATGTGTCTACTTTTGATGAATCTTCCTGGGTTCTCGGGGATGATTATAGGGAGAATTGTTTTAATTCTGTTGGCTATTATTTTTGTGATGATTTTGTAGCTTGTATTATAGAGGGAGATTGGCCGAAATCTGTCGAAGCTGATTGCTCATTTTTCTTTTGGAACCAACAAGAGGGACTATCCAAGGTGATCCGATACATGCTTTGATTCAATTTACAAAAGTTGAAGCGAATCCAAAATTTTCCATGACTTTTGTTGTTCCTGAGTCTGTACTAAGGCTTAAACGTACAGTGTCAAGGCATCCGAAAGTATATGAAAGATGCATATGAGGGTAATGTCACCTTYGGTATAGGAAACTAGGGCAGATTTCTACGTTCTYGTTGTCTAGCTTCCAACTGCTCCTGAGCAGTTATATCTTGTTCAATGGCTGCCCATGAATGCTCGAGTTCTTCTCGGTTATTGACAGTTTTAAGGATTGTATCAAAAAGGTTTAAGGMGATATGTGTTTGGTTAGATAGTCCGGGTTCGATATTAGGTTGTGTCGCTGCAGGGACAGTCATGAAGGAATAATAAGAATGTGAAYGGGTTTAAAATTTATTAAATGYTGTCTCGATTGAGTCGAGTAAAAGAGAATTTTACGTTTTCGGAACAAAATATAAATACGATTTGAAGGCTCTTTCCCGTAACTGTATTATATCTTAATATAAAAGTGTGAGATGGAAAAAATACATTTAGCTGTATATAGCGTAAGATTCCTGTCAAAGAGAAAACTCACATATAAACAGAGGAGGAAACTACTAAGAAAATAACTGACATAGCAAAGAATAAACGTAGAATTCTGAAAATGCAAATTGGTATTACACCCGCTGATAGCTGGTGTAGAGGAAAGACAATCAACAAATACAGAAAACCAGAATTCTTTTGTTATAGTAGTGGTCGTACTAAAGTATAACAAAGCACATCAATTATGAACAAGTGGAATGAAATGAAACATGAAATAACAAAGAAACAAACTTGATAACACAGTCTGGACGGAATCGAGAATCTCCAAATTGCTAAGTTTATAGGTAGAACCGCCTCTGTGCCATAGACCATCTGAAACGACGAAATGCCGATAGACCTTTTAGCGCCGATGCGATTTGCCCACAATGCGTACTTCAAGTGCACATGCTAGGACCTTTTATTTTCATCCAGTACTTTCTTGATTTATGTTTACCAGGCTCTTGTTTGATGATTCGGCCAGTCCGTTTCCCTGGGGGTAAAAGCAGTGGAATGGCCAAGAATGATATTGTACTTCTGACAGAAACTGATCATAGCCATGGACTTGAAAGCCTGGGCGTTATCGGTAACAATCTTTCTTGGACATCCGAATCTTGACAGGATATTCTCTTCCAAGAAGTCGATCACCACCGAGTCCGTTTCCCTTTTGGTTGGAATGGCTTCCACCCACTTTGTAAAATAATCTGTGGCTGTTAAGATCCACTTATGCTGAGCACTGGAATGGGGATTAATTTCCCCTATAAAATCTAGTCCCCATTGTTGAAACGAGGCTTCAGTTTTGACTGGAACGAGTGGTAGTGCAGGAAGTTTCTGTTTACCAACGAATATTTGACACGGGTTACAGGAACGTACTTTGGCATTGACGTCCGAAAACAGTTTCAGCCAATAGTATCC
>SNQJ01S0026170.1:56453-66622 GCA_010110895.2 Picea sitchensis | reverse complement strand
AAAAACGGGGGGGGGTCCATTGTAAGGGACCCATCCAGAGAGTGGGTGGAGGACCTGATCTCAGCATGGGACTTAATGGACATCAAACCAACAAGAGGGCGCTATACCTAGACCAACAAAAGGGTAGGCCCGGGGCACATAGCAGCCCTTTTGGACAGATTCCTTGTACAGAGTTCTTTCTTGACGCTAGGACTCATAACCTCCTCAAAAATCCTCCCCCATAACACCTCTGATCATAAGCCAATTAGTTTAGAGCTTAGGAAAGAACAAGGCCAGGGGTCCATTCCCTTCAGATTCAATCTTGCATGGATACAGGATAAAGATTTTTTGAGCAAAGTCTCCAAGGTATGGACTAGCAAAGTTAAGGGATCGACGTTTTATGTCTGGGAAGAAAAGTTGCGAAGGCTCAAGGCCGAGCTAAAATGTTGGGCCAAAAAACAAGCCGACCCAATCGCCCTACGCCTGGAAGCTCAAAGGCAGCTAGAAAACCACCAGCTCGCCCTGGAAAATAAGGAGATTACACAGCAGGACATACTCAAGGAGGAGCAACTTCAAAGGCAATGGTACAAATCTTGCAGAGATGAGTAATGTTACTGGAGACAGAAGTCTCGAAGCCTCTGGCTGAAGGAAGGAGACAGAAACACGAGTTACTTCCATAAGCAAGCGGAAACAAGGAAGCTCTTCAAGGCTGTGACAGAAATCCAAGTCCAAAACACTACAATCTCTGAATCGGAGGACATCAGAAAGGCAACCTTCAAGACCTTAAAAACTCTCTACACAGAAAATGGAAGGGCAAGCAGAACTCCCCAAACGTACCATTTATCACTTGTTCCAAAGCTAATAAAAGATGACATCAACCGCAAGCTTCTAGAGGAAGTCTCACAGCAAGAAATAAAAGAGGCACTCGACCAAATGCATCCGGACAAAGCTCCTGGTCCGGATGGTTTTACAGCAAGGTTCTTCCAGCAATGCTGGGAAACAATCAAGTCAGACCTTACCAAAATGGTAAAGAAATCACAGGCGAGCAACAAGCTGGGAGGAAGCACAAACTCAACCTTCCTGGCACTCATCCCCAAAGAGAAAGGAGCGCTCAACTTCAGCCGCTTCAGACTGATCTTCCTCTTCAACACGAGCTACAAAATTCTCACTAAGGTAATTGCAAACAGATTGAAGGACGTCCTCCCCTTCATAGTGCCGGAAAATCAAGGAGGATTCATAAAAGGCAGGCAAATAGCAGACAACATAATCCTTGTACAAGAATCTCTTCATTCAATCCTACGCAGGAAGGATAAGTGTATGATTATTAAACTGGACCTTGCAAATGCTTTTGACAGAGTTAATCATAAATTCCTTTTTGAGGTAATGAAGAAGCTTGGATTTGACGAATCCTTTGTGAATTGGATAAGAGCTTGCATAGGATCGCCATGAATAGCCCCCATGGTAAATGGAAGAGTGACAAGCTTCTTCAAAGCGTCCAGAGGCTTAAGACAGGGCTGTCCTCTGCCACCCCTGCTATACTCAATTCAAGCCTCAGTCCTAAGTTACCAATTGGAAAATGCTAGAATCTGCAGCAACCTCAAAGGACTAAAGGTAGCCAAGGCGTGAAAGAAATCAACCATGTGCAATTTGTGGATGATACCTTGCTCCTGGGAGGGGCAAGTCGATTATTAGAAAAAAGATACAAAGAGGAGTTGGACGCTTATGCTGCAGTGTCAGGAAGCGAGATAAGTCAGACAAAAAGTAAAATTTACAGCTGGAACATTACACCCAATGAGATGCTGGAAATTTCTAGAATCATGGGGATGGAAGGGCATTCAAATTGGGAAACTTTCACCTACCTTGGAATCCCTATCTCCAAGACGAATCCAAGGACCTCCAATTGGAACCACCTAATAGACAAACTTAAGAAGAGAATCTCCTCTTGGGGCGCAAATTGACTGAGTATAGTGGGGAGGATAGTACTCATCAAATCCGTCCTGACAAGTGTACCCATCTATCAGAATTCTTTGCTGCTAGCCCCTAGCACCACAATTAAACAAATGGAATCTTTGCAGAGAAGTTTTTTGTGGGAAGGGGGCAAGCAGACAAGCAGAAGACCCCACCTAATAAACTGGGAAAAAGTCTTGAAACCCCTTTTGGAAGGAGAATTCGGCCTCAAAAACACTAAGGTACAGAATCTGGCCCTAGAGGCAAAACTGCTATGGTACATAGTCAGCGGCGACACAACGTGGTGCAAGGAATCCTTATGGAAGAAATATTTCAGAGGCACAAGGAAGAGATGCGTGGAAAACCCCTCCAAAGAACCCCAGGGGTCCCCAATCTTCAATCTCTGTAGGAAAGCCATTGAGCATTTCACCCCCCATCTGACCTGGGTGTCGGGAAATGGGAAACAAATTAAAACCTGGGAAGACTCCATTCTCGGTGACCCACCTTTGGACTTGAACCAGAACCTTCAACGTCTAAAAATTTGGATGGATGGGCAAAATCTGAGGACGCTCTTCGACATCTCTACTTGGGGGACGGGAAGACACAAACCATGGCAAGGATGGGCAGTAAGCAATCTTCCCTTGGACTTAGAATTTGAGTGGTGTTTTCTAAAATTCAGCCTGTAGGGGAAAGCCCCCCTAAGGAAAAAAGGGAAAGACGAGAGAGGATGGGGAAGAAATGCTAAACCTTATTCCACCTCATTGGGATACTCTACCTTCAAAAACTTCCCCCATGTCCCACCCAACCCTTTTTTATGGAAATCCATCTGGAACACAAAAACCATCCCCAAAATAGACCTGTTCCTTTGGACTCTAAGCCATAGTAGTATTCAAACAGGGGAAAACCTCCAAAACAAAGGTTGGGAAGGCCTCTTCAGGTGCCCCTTGTGTCAACGAGCTGAGGAAACCTCTGACCACCTCCTCCTTAACTGTAACTACTCAAAAGAAGTTTGGAAGCTGGCTGTTGGATTGCAAAAGGATCTCCCCCTCCCCCAAGACATCCACTCCCTCCTCCTTTGCTGGACCAATCTTTACTCGTTCCAACCAAAAAAACAAAGTGTTGCCTCAAGGATTTGGCAAGCACTCCCAAGATTCATCCTTTGGGGGCTTTGGTTGGAGAGAAACAACATAATTTTTTGAGAAAAGGAAAGGAGGGCCCCCATAGTCAACGCAAGGATTAGATCTATTTTTGGCGAATGGGATAGCACCCACCGGCAACCTAATTACAACAGAGAGATGGAAGAGCAAGAAGAGATTTGGAGAGACCAATTCCAAATTCAACAGCAAATTGGGAGCAAAGCCAATGCCACAACCCAAGAATATTGGGAAATCAGGAAGGAAAAAAGCGAATTCGACAATTGGAAAAGAGAAAGGGAACTCCACATTCTGTCCTTTGATGGAGCCTCAAAGGGCAACCCAGGTCCATTAGGAGGATGAGGTATAATAGTGAATCCAAATGCATAAGTCATGGTGCGTTACGCGTTTGGTTTTGGCATCGCCACCAACAACCATGCAGAAGCAATGGCACTTTGGCAAGGCCTGTGCCATTCCCAAACCAATGGAATCCGAAACTTGGTTATCATAGGTGACTCCCGCCTATTAATCTGAGCTATAGCCCTCTCTAAAGAAACCCAAAGTGCAAAACTCAATAACTTGCTAGCCAGAATTCATTTTCTCCTTAAAGGATTCAACTCTTTCCAAGTGTTTCATGTCCTAAGGGAGCTGAACCAAGAAGCGGACGAAGAGGCAAACAGGGGAGTTGCGCTGGCACAAGGACGAATGGTTATAAATGACCAACACTCCATGGTGGAACTCCCATGACCCGACCTCACGCTCAGAAGAGAACCCACGCAAGTGGCAAGGAGGGGAAAGGAAAAGACAGTGCCAGATCCCAATGATGGTACGCATGACTGAGCAACTCGGGCAGAGGGAGACCAGGAAATTGATTCACATGCAAACAATAGGCAACAAGATCGCCTCCATACCTATCGGGGATTGCATCGACGGAAGAATGATGACAGAAGGGAGAACAAGCATAAATTCGCTCGCACCCTCAGTCCAGGAGCAGATCCACCCTCAGGCACGGAGAGAGCAGAAGAAGAATTTTCAGAGAATAAGAGCAAGAGGAGAAGAGATGGCCGCGAGCTCCAGTCGAAATCTAACAGTGGAGGAGCACCTGAAGCAGCTTGATGATACGCTGGAGAAACTGAAACAGTCACTCCAGTTCCAACTTGACTTTCTGGAGAACCTTGACATAGAAGCAGGCAGACGACTTGAACAATTGGAGCAGGACATTACCACAGTCAAAATCGGATTCTCTGAGGAGCTAGACAAGCTTCATTAGGAGCTGAAAAGCCCCCAGGATGAATTTGAGAACAGAATCGGCGAGCTTGAAGGCAAATTATCCAAATTAAACATCGAATGGGGGGAAGGCCCCAAAAAGTAGTTAGTTTTTTTTATCTGTAGCACCTTGATCTGTAGGGTTTTTTGCCACTTCCAGTTCTTGGCATTTTGTATAGAAGCCAAGGCTTTAAATAAGTTTGGTTTCAGGTTTCTGAATGGTTTTTGGGGCGTTATGTCATCCTGGCATTTTCAGTAATGCACCTCAGCTTAAAGTAGGCAGCAGCTCAGTGAAGCCCTGCCAGTTTGTAACCGATTAGTGGCTAGGCCACATTTAATATAAAACCTCTAAACGTTATCGTAAAAAAAAATAGTGTTTATCATTTATTATTTGCAAGAGTTTTCAAAGTTATTTCATGATTTAATATAACTTTCCAATTAGTTATATCTTTGCAATAATTATGGAAAGTTATAAGAATTTTTTTTATAGATTCATAAATAATTAAATCCTTCTTAATAACCATTTATTTTTAAACATATTACAAATTTATTTTACAATACAATACTTTTACCTGAAGTTTAGATATATTACAAATTCATTTTACAATACAATACTTTTACCTAAAAGTTTAGATATATTACAATTTCATTTTACAATACAATACTTTTACCTAAAAAAGTTGAAGTATATATACCATGGAATTGCTAGTGGATTTCAACCTAATGTTTTTTTTAAAGATAATGAGCAAGTTTCAAAAGTTTTTATTGCTTTTGCATTTTAAATATATATTGTTTTTTTTTTTACGAAAACATTTAGTGGTTTTATATTAAATGTGGTCTAGCCACTGATCGGTTACATACTTGCAGGGCTTCGCTGAGCTGCTGCCTACTATAAGCTAAAATGCATTGTTGTAAATGCCAGGAGGACATAACACTCCCAAACCTAGTTCAGAAACCTGAAACCAGACTTATTTAAAGCCTTGGCTTCTATACAAAATGCCAAGATACTTGAAATGGCAGAAAACCTTGCAGATGAAGGTGCTACAGATCAATAAGCTGACTACTTTTTGGGTCCTTCCCCCCATTCAATGTTTAATTTAGATAGTTTGCCTTCAAGCTCGCTGATTCTATCCTCAAACTCATCTTTGGGGCTTTTCAGCTTCTGGTGTAGCTTGTCAAGCTCCTCAGAGAATCTGATTTTAACTGTAGTGATGTCTTGCTCCAATTGTTCAAGTCGCCTGCCTGCTTCAGTTTCAAGATTCTCCAGAAAGTCAAGTTGGTACTGGAGTGTCTACTTCAGTTTCTCCAGCGTATCATCAAGTTGCTTCAATCGCTCCTCTACAGTGAGATTCCGATTGGAACTCACGACAATCTCTTCTCCTCTTGCTTTTGTGCTCTGAAACCTCTCCTTCTGCTTTCTCTGTGCCTTAGAATGGGTCTGTTTCTGGACTGAGGGTGCAATCGGATTTATGCTTATTCTCTCGTCTTTCATCATTTCGTCCATCGATGCAATCCCCCAGAGGTATGGGGGGGTGATCTTGCTGCCTCCTTTTTGCATGTGAATCGATTCCTTGGTCTCCCTCTGCCCGAGTTGCTCAGTCTCGCTTGCTATCATTGGGTGAGATCTGGCACTGTCTTTTCCTGTCCCTTTCTTGCCACTTGCGTGGGTTTTCTGTTGAGCGTGAGGTCGGGTCATGGTAGATCCACCATGGAGTGATGGTCGTTTATGATTATTCATCCTTGTGGCAGCGTGGCTCCCCTGTTTGCCTCCTCGTTCGCGTCTTTGTTCAGCTCCCTTAGAACATGGAACACTTGGAACGAGTCGAATCTTTTAAGGAGCAGACGTATTTTGATCAGCAATTTATTGAGTTTTTCACTTTGGGTTTCTTTAGAGTGGGATATAGCTCAAATTAACAGGCGAGAGTCTCCTATGATAATCAAGTTTCGGATTCCATTTCTTTTGGATTGGCACAGGCCTTGCCAGAGTGCCATTGCTTCTGCATGGTTGTTGGTGGCGATGCCCAGACCGATCGCGTATCGCACCATGACTTCTGCGTTTGGCTTCACAATTATACCTCCTCCCCCTGCTTGACCTGGGTTGCCCTTTGAGGCTCCGTCAAAGGACAGAATGTGAATTTTCCTTTCTCTTTTCCAATTGTCGAATTCGCTCTGTTTTGTCCTTATTTCCCAGTGTTCTTGGGTTGTAGCTTTGACTTTGCTCCCAATTTGTTGTTGGATTTGGAATTGGTCTCTCCAGAGCTCTTCTTGGTCTTCCATCTCCCTACTGTAATTAGATTGGCAATGGACGCTAGCCCATTCGCTAAAGAGAGATCTGATCTTTGTGCTTACTATGGGAGCCCTCCTTTCCTTTTCTCGAAAAATTTTATTATTTTTTTCCAACCAGAGCCCCCAAAGGATGAATCTTGGGAATGCTTGCCAAAGCCTCGAGGCAGCGCTTTGTTTCTTCAATTGGAACGGATAAAGTTTGGTCCAGCCTTGGAGGAAGGAGTGAATGTCTTGAGGGAGGGGTAGTTCCTTTTGCAATCCAACTGCCAATTTCCAAACTTCTTTTGAGTAGCTACAGTTAAGGAGGAGGTGATCAGAGGTTTCCTCAACTTGCTGACACAAGGGGAACCTGAAGGGACCCACCCTCCCAACCTTTCTTTTGGAGGCTTTCCCCTGTTTGGATACTGTTGTGGCTGAGAGATCAAAGGAACATGTCTAATTTGGGAATGGTTTTTGTATTTCAGATGGATTTCCATAAGGTTGGGTTGGGTGGGACATGAGGGATGTTTTGGAAGGTAGTGTATCCCAGTGAGGTGGAGTAGGGTTTGGCATTGCTTCCCCATCCTCTCTCATCTTTCCCCTTTTTTCTTAAGGGGTCTTTCCCCTGCAGACTGAGTTTTAGAGAACACCACTCAACTTCTAAGTCCAGGGGCAGATTGCTCACTGTCCATCCTTGCCACGAATTGTGTCTGTCCGTCCCCCAAGTAGAGATGTCGAAGAGTGTCTTTAGATTTTGCCGCCCATCCATCCATCTTTTTAGTCGTTGAAGGTTCTGGTTCACTTCCATCGATGGGTCACCGAGGATGGAGTCTTCCCAGATTTTAATTTTTTTCCCATTTCCCGACACCCAGGTCAGATGGGGGGTGAATTGATCGATGGCTTTTCTGCAGAGGTTGTAGATTGGGGACCCCTTGGTCTCTCTGCAGAGATTTTCCATGTATCTCTTCCTTGTGCCTCTGAAATATTTCTTCCACAGGGATTCCTTGCACCACGTTGTGTCACTGCTGACTATGTACCAAAGCAGTTTTGCCTCTGGGGCCAGGTTCTGTACCTTGGTGTTTTTGAGGTTGAGTCCTCTTTCCAGGAGGGGTTTTGAGATTTTATCCCAGTTTATTAGATGGACTCTTGTGCCTGATTGCTTCTCCCCTTCCCACAAAAAACTTCTCTGCAATGCTTCCATTTGTTTAATTGTGGTGCTTGGGGCCAGTAGCAAATAATTTTGGTAAATGGGTACACTTGCAAGGACGGATTTGATGAGTACCATCCTCCCTGCTAAACTTAGCCAATTTGCACCCCATGAGAAAATTCTCTTCTTTAGTTTATCTATTAGGTGGTTCCAATTGGAGGTCCTTGGATTTGTCTTGGAGATAGGGATTCCCAGCTAGGTGAAAGTCTCCCATTTAGTATGCCCTTCCATCCTCAAAATTCTGGAAATTTCCAGCATCTCATTGGGTGTGATGTTCCAGCCGTAAATTTTACTTTTTGTCTGACTTATCTCGCTTCCTGATACTGCAGCATAAGCGTCCAGCTCCTCTTTGAATCTTTTTGCTACTAATCGACTTGCCCCCCCTAGGAGCAAGGTATCATCCGCAAATTGTGCGTGGTTGATTTCCTTCACGCCTTGGGTTATTTTTAGTCTTCGGAGGTTGCTGCAGACTCTGACGTTTTCCAATTGGTAGCTAAGGACTGAGGCTTGAATTGCGTATAGAAGAGGTGACAGAGGACAGCCCTGTTTTAAGCCTCTGGACGCTTTGAAGAAGTTTGTCACTCTTCCATTTACCATGGGGGCTATCCATGGCGCTCCTATGCAGGCTCTTATCCAATTCACAAAGGATTCGTGAAATCCGAACTTCTTCATTACCTCAAAAAGGAAGTTATCATTAACTCTGTCAAAAGCATTTGCAAGGTTCAGTTTAATAATCATACCTTTATCCTTCCTGCGTAGACTTGAGTGAAGAGCTTCTTGTACCAGGACTATGTTGTCTGCTATTTGCCTGCCTTTTATGAATCCTCCTTGGTTCTCTAGCACTATGAGAGGGAGGACGTTCTTCAATCTGTTTGCAATTACCTTAGTGAGAATTTTATAGCTCGTGTTACAGAGGGAGATCGGTCTGAATCGACTGAAGTTGAGCGCTCCTTTCTCTTTAGGGATGAGTGCCAGGAAGGCTGAGTTTGTGCTTCCTCCCAGCTTGCTGCTCACCTGTGATTTCTTTATCATTTTGGTTAGGTCTGATTTGCTCATTTCCCAACAATGCTGGTAGAACCTTGTTGTAAAACCATTCGGTCAGGGGGTTTTGTCCGGGTGCATTTGGTCGATCGCCTCTTTTATTTCTTGCTGTGAGACTTCCCCCAGAAGCTTGCGATTGATGTCATCTTTTATTAGCTTTGGAACAACTGATAGGGGGTACATTTGGGGATCTATGCTTGCCCTTTCATTTTCTGTATAGAGAGTTTTGAATGTCTCGAAGGCTGCCTTTCTGATGCCCTCCGGTTTAGAGATTGTAGTGTTTTGGACTTGGATTTCTGTCACAGCCTTGAAATCTTTCCTTGCTTCCGCTTGCTTATGAAAGTAACTCGTGTTTCTGTCTCCTTCCTTTAGCCAGAGACTTCGAGACTTCTGCCTCCAGTAACTTTCCTCATCTCTGCAAGATTTGTACCATTGCCTTTGGAGCTGCTCCTCCTTGAGAAAATCCTGTTGTGTAATCTCCTTGTTTTCCAGGGCAAGCTGATGACTTTCTAGATGCCTTTGAGCTTCTAGTCATAGGGCGATTGGGTCGGTTTGATTTTTTGCCTAACCTTTTAGCTCGGCCTTGAGCCTTCACAATTTTTCTTCCCAAACATAAAACGCAAAGCCCTTAACTTTGCTGGTCCATACAGTGGAGACTCTGCTCGGAAAATCTTTATCTTGTATCCATGCAGGGTTGAATCTGAAGGGGATGGGCCCCTGGCCTTGCTCTTTCCTAAGCTCTAGGTTGACTGGCTTATGATCAGAGGTGCTATGGGGGAGAATTTCTGAGGAGGTTGTGAGTGCTAGTGTCAAGAATGAGCTCTGTATAAGGAATCTGTCCAAACGGGCAGCTATGTGCCCCGGGCCTACCCTTTTGTTGGTCCAGGTATAGCGCCTTATAGTTGGTTTAATGTCCAATAGGTCCAATNACGTTTAAGTCCCCCCCCTAGAATAATATTTTCCAGCTCATTATCTGTTAGGTAGTCTTGAAGGGTTTGCCAGCAATCCTTTTTCTCTTCTATATGCTGTGGAACATAAATATTCAAGAGACTTACCGTTTGTCCTGATTTCTTGTGGAGTAGTTGGGTGAATATCCAATGCATGCAAAGGTCGAAGCGGATTAGTTCTATTTTGGAGTCGTTCCACAAAGTGCAGAGTCATCCTGACGCGCCTCTAGCATTGTTGGCTAAACCTTGGCTGCCTCTCCATACGTTTTTTAAAACTCTTATAGAGTCCTGCTGACTCATCTTGGTTTCCTGAATAAGTAGGATGTCCGTTCTCGTTGCTTTGGTTATATCCCTGAGAGCTTCTTCCTTCTTTTTGCTGCCGAG
>SNQJ01S0026169.1:20795-58899 GCA_010110895.2 Picea sitchensis | reverse complement strand
GTGTGAATCAATTGTTAATGTGCTTAAACAATTATGTCAATTTTAAACTCTTTACAGAACACTCAATAACAATCACAATAATGCATGGAAGTAAGAAATATAATATTCAACATCAATCACACACATGAAATATACAGAGATGGATATTTCCTGAGGAAACCCATAAAGGGAAAAACCTCTTCTTCTTGATATGATAAGTAATATTTATTTTTTGTACATTATCATTCTTATGAGAACCAACACCTTTTGAGGATACAACCTCTATTTTACAAGCAAAAAATTGTTGAGAGAACCAACTCTCTGATTTCTCTAGCACCCACTAGAAGGAAGAACCAACTCCCTGCGTTTTCCAGCACCAACTCGATGGAAGCACCAACTTCCATTTACATAGGCACCAACCTTTATAACGAAGAACACTAGCTCTCCCTTGCACCACCCTACCACCTTGGTTTTTCTGGCTGCAACTAGATGGAAGCTACAACACCTTGTGTTCAAGAACCCACTTGAAACTTTGAGGACAAACATCCTCCCTAGCACCACCCTACCACCCTAAAATATAGATCTTTTCTTTTCATAAATTTATCACAGTGATACAATATTGATCAATGGCTTACCAACCTCATCATTGTTCTTCTACGCTTCTCTGCTCTGTCTGCATGAGTGTCCTCATTCTCACATATTCTTGAGGTTTCTGATATTTCACTATGTCTATTCATGTGCAACTTGAATTTCTCTCTCTCTCTCTCTCAGATATGCATATATCTTCTATGTATTTATTTTGTGATTTATGCTTTGTTTATTGTTTCCATTCTATGTTCTATGCCTCTTCTATGAGTTTCAACTCCTCCTCATAGCATGCTTCCACCCACATGAATAAATCTCAACAAAAGAAAGCATCTCTTCTCTATTCTGCATATATTTATCATGCCAAGTTCTCTTCCAGATCATACACCTCACTCTTCGTTCTCTTTGGCGATCATGTTGAGTCTAGTCTTCATCAATGGCCATTATCCTAAGATTCTTTGGCTTCTCTGGTAGATATGGCCATTATCCATCTATCAATTATCTCTATGATGAGTCTTCATCCTACTGGTAGTTACCTCGAGACTCTTCAATTCCTTTGGTGATCACCCTGAAGCTCTTTGAATTATCTGGTGGTTATGCTCAGTGTGTTCATCATCAGTGGGCGTTATCCTGAGATTCCCTGGCTTCTCTAGTAGTCAAAACTCTTCATCTTCTCTATCAGTTACATCCAGTCATATTTGAATTCTTTGGCTTCTATGCCCCTTTCTTCATGTGACCACTGGTGGTGAACCAATCGCCTATTCAAAAGGCGATTCCCAATATTGGTATAGTGAGTGCTAACTCTTTTTCATGATATGACCTTGGTCTATGAACTTCATGTGACCACACAATTGTGGGCACATCCATAGGTGGTTTGAGGGAAAGCCACTTTTCACCCCGAAATTCACTACGAGCCTCCATGGGTCCTTTCTCCAAAATCGTGGTTTGGATTACGACCTTCTCATGAAAAATTAACACCCGAGCATGTTCTAGCCACACAATGCAATGGGATATTACAATCTTATGATCTTGATGGTCATCCTGAAATGGACAGATTAGATCAGATGGTTTATTTCACGGAAACAAATCAATGGTCAGATTTGATCCTTACACTCATCCTTTCATTGTTCAATCCGATGGCTAGGACTTAATCAAATATTGAGATGGACGGTTGTCAGAACTTTGCCCTTTGAAAATTCATAAGGTCAACTTCTGAAACTTACACTATCCTTCCACTATACTATAATAAATGGTTGAAAATACACTCGAAGTGATATTTCAGATCGGACGACTCGTGTTCTTGCTGACATGGTCTGCCACATGTCCTTGCTAAGGTGGTCTAATGATGGGTGAGACATGTAGGAAATGTAGTGGAATATGGAGGCAGAGAGCGGTAGTGGATTATGATGTGTAGTGGGTAGTGGACTGTGACGTCAGAGCGTGGAGGTGGTATGTATGAATGGCTTGGTGGTTTACTCTTAGGGGGGTTAGGCGGTAAGTGGTAATGAGAGAGGGGGTTCCAATTTAACATAAAGGTGACACATATGAGGGTTACACAAGGAAAATACCACCAANATGGTTAAAGGCAGAAATATCGAGGGGTCTGATATTCCCTATCGACCGTAGATTTGAATCCCCGATTCTCGGTCATTGCAATTAGCACTCCCTTTACCCAACTTATACTATCCTTCCACTTTAGAATGATCTTATGACTGTGATCTTCTTCGAATGATCCGATGGTTGAGAACTTATTTCATCTCTATGAGTCTCCGAACTTCGAAGATTTCAAATCTCAAACTGAATTCTTGAAGTGAGATTTTTCCAGAGAGTAACCTCCTCACATATTTATACTTGAAACGAATGATGTTCGTTGGATCAGTATCTTAGATCAACGACCCGATCTATCTGCGATGTAGCTCTTCTAGATTATCCTATCCTTCCATTTAGAATGATCCAATGGGTGATGGAAATTCATGTTTGATACTATGGATGACAAGTATCTGGATAATCAAATTCTCAACTCGTTAGCCCTGTTTAACTTAACCTTAAATTAATTTGATTCGATGGTCGATCGATATTCGGGTGATCATGATCTCAGATCTCAGCCCTTGCTTATCCTATCCTTCCACTAATTCAATACAACGGTCATCACATTTTCTCCAGATCTGATGGTCCACATTCATTTAGGATTTCAGGCTTCAGGTAATTCAAGTTTCAAGTTGCCAATTCTTCCGAAGTGAGATTCCTCGAATGGTAACCTCATCGCAAATCCACTAGATCTAACAATTGTTAGTCTTTTGGATCGGTGAACCAACAACCATTGTCACTCTTCCTCCTGAGATTATGATCTATCTGACTTAGAAGGTTCTCTAAGTGTTCACTGGTCTCGACCTTTTCTCCTCCTACGAGTCCGTCTCTTGGACCTCGTCTGCAATTCTGGAAACTTCTATCTGTTCTAAGATTTTTTTTTTTCTGCATACTATTCTCTTCTCCTCCTGAGATTATGATTTTCCTATAAAAAATCAACGTTGTTCTTTCCATCAATGACAAGTAAACGCTTTTCTGTAAAACATGCCAACAATCGAATGATCCGTAACCGGTAAGGTTTTCTACCCTTAATCGTTTGGATTCAGAAGAGACTCTGATATTGTATTTTATTTCTCTGTTAATATTTACACTGATTTTCCTGTGTCTTTCTAAGTTCTCCCATGTTTGAAACCCGTGGCCAAAGTTCCATAGTGTGTCGTTTGGTACATAACTAAATCCTTTAAATTTTTTTGTTCTCGGTTGAAGTTTAAATGAGGGTACTAACTTCTCTGTGATATATTTACTAGGAGGTTTTGAGTATGGAAAAAAGACTCGTTCATCCACTCTTAATTTTGTTTTTTTGAATACAACGTGTTCCTTCACCATGTCCAACCGTCAAGCCAATTCATGCCAATTTATGCTTGTTTTGTTTACAATTATACCATAATCCTTGACGGTTTTGCATAGCTGCTTTATATTCAAGACCAATATACTCTATGCAATGTAATGTTGATACAATGGTTTCTTTAATGATATCGCTATTGTATGTAGTTACTCACTAGTATTTGTATTTCCCTAACTAAGAGGTCTTCCTGAGTTCGATGAGGAAACGTTGTAGATCTATCACCTTCTAGGGTTTGTTGTTGTCTCTGTAATTCTTCCACTTGATATTTCGATTTCTCTAATTTGGAAATCCGTTTGTGTACTTTGAGGATATACTTGTAGATATATATCCTTTAAAGGATTTTTTGTTGTCTTTGTAGTCAGACTTTATTATTGGTTTTCAGTGATTGTTTTTTGTAACCATTCTTCATGATTATTTCGGTAATTTGTCTTTGTACTAGCACTTATAAATACTCCTATGTAATTTTTAACCCTATATTAGTACTGGTAATTGCTTCACTGTAACAAATCTTTGCAATTACTCACTGTAATTTGTTTATCTCCATATTGGGATTCGTTGCAACTAATCCTTTCCATTAATATCTGTAATTTTTATTTGGTTTGTGTTTATGGATATATGTTTTGATGTTGGGTCCCTTTTCTTGCAAGGGAACCCATCAAAATATTGAGTTTCCACTCCTCCTCCCAAGTCACGGACTTCACTTTGCAAGGATCAAAGGGACCCCAAGTCCTGAGATAAGTACATTCCCTATTTTCATCTTGTTTTATCGTAATCCTTCGATTATATTAAGATGGTATAGTAATCCTATATTGGTTTCCTTTTGTAGGTTAAGTTTGAATGTCATGATTATGTGAAGGGAGAATGCCCTTCTTGGAAAAGGCACTTTGGGTTCAACTACATAATGCTCTCTTTCCTTCCTCAAAGAAACAAAAAATTTAAAATGTATTATTCTATTATAGACAGTGATGCAGGAGCATATCTCCACATCAGTCAGTCGGCCAGCCAGCCACGTCAGCGAATTCAAATCGCGTGATGAAGAGAGGCCCAGTCCTTATTTAAAATTTGAATGAATGTAAATTAAATGTTTAGGTTGTTGAGCCATAGAGCCGTGCCTTTGTGCAGGCATTAGGGTAGATAGGCTTTAAATGTTTGTAAGGCTGATATCTAGATCCGATTTGTGGACTAGACAACCCATTCAATGTAATTGAATAGGGTAGGTATATTGGAGGGAAGAGCTCGGAGAGACCCCTCAGGTAAAAAGGGATTTAGTATCTCATTTTGAGAGAAGGGGGGTGAGCTAGAGAGGATGGTAGAGGATCTGCGATTAGAGAGCAGAAGAGAAGGAGCCGAGACCTTGTTACGGGCTGTGCTCAGGAACACCTTGTAAAATACAGGTGTTTTCCATATTTGATACAAATAACAGTTTTTCCTGCGTCTTTCATGTGTTGAATGAATGTCTGTGAGTGTTCTTTATATGATGTGAATGTATGTTGTAGATGTATGATGTAGGTTTGCATTTGCAGGAGTATGTTTGATTTTTAGGTTTAGAAGTCTTTGAGGCCTCACACCAGGAGGGTGTGACAGAACGTTGCGGGTTCTGATAGCCATGCACAAAAGGTGCATTTTTTAATTATGTGGGTTCAGACAAGGGCATGTTGCGGGCACAAGAACTGGAATCAACAACTCAGAAAATACCTATGAGGTTACTGAAGACCTTGGAAGTCAAGGATGGGTAGGAGAGACACAGTTGCAGACAGAAGCTCTGAGGAGTCCTGTGAAGCTCTGCTAGGCGGACATTGAGCCAGTGCAAGGAGTGCATAAAGGAAGAACTTTGTCGAGAGTTGACTGAAGAAACAGAATCACTAAGGATTCTGAGAGCTCTACCACGTGGGTATCGAGCAGGTTCATAGGTGTACAGAAGAGTACAGAACTATTGGACGCTCTGTAAGAAGATACTCTGCGAGGTGGGCATCGAGTAGATGCGTAGATAGGCACACGAGAACATAACCCTTTGAGTTCTGCAAATTGAGAAAGAATCCAAGGAGAAGGATCTTCCACAGGGTTATTGAACACCCTAAAAGTCTCATCAAAAGGTTTCTTGAGCGAAGGATAGCCAGGAGGGCATCCAAATTGTCCATTTGAGGGAGAAAGGAAAAAAAGACAAGTTTTCCTTGGAGGTCAAAGCTATAGGAAAGCTTAGGGCAGATAACACCTATGTGTGCATGTGAATACTCTGTAGAGGAGAAGGAGTTGAAGAATCCTTCGAGGATTTGAAATGAAGGATAAGCTCAGGAGGGACAACAGTTTTATCCACACAAGTGAGGACTCAAATCGTGGAGCTCGTAGAGAGGAAAGGGATCAAAGGTTGAGGCCTTTGGCTTTTGGAAATTCTTCCAAATCCTGGAAGAAAGCGTAGAAGCTCAGGAAGGAGCATAGCTACTGTCGGATGAGCCGATATATTCTGGACCGTTGAAAGATCATCACGTCCAGAAGACAGTCAGGAGGAGTGCGTAGAAAGAGGAGATCGTGAGCCGTCAGATCTCACTTAGATACCCATTATCCGTTGGATCTGACTGGAGGAACGCGAAGGTTAAGTCTTCGTGAACAGAGGAGTGAAGTCCCGAAAGGCATCAACACATCGGGATATTGGCACTCGGGATATAGGAGATCTCAGGGAGGTGAGTTTGGTCACTCAACATCAGAAACCCTGAAATGACGAGATTTGATCTGAGTCGTCCATTTGTGGGAGGACGCGTGTCATGAGATCATCCATTTCAGAGGTCCGGGCACTGGAAATCGTGAGAGGCGGAAAGTTTCGTTGTGGGCCTAGTTGACGGCACATCGGAGAATCAGGATATTGGGATTTAGAGGATCGGGGATCGCGTGGACAAGAATTCCATGTTTTTTGGCATTTAAAAGTCCGAAATCGTGAAGAAGGAGAAGACCGGGAAATCTCCAATCAACATTTTTTATATCGGTATTTCGGGGGTCCAGAGGACGAGAGGTTGAGCGCTTGGTTCGCGAAACCCAGAAATAGAGTCGCAGTCATATGTGAAGAGGTCGTGTGGGCCAAGACTTAGCCCCAAGGGCTAGTCACGGATAAAGGTGTTTCGACACTCCAGAGCTCAGGGGACCAGAGGATAGAGAACTATTGGCATCGGGAAACATAAAGTCCTGAGACCCGAAACTATGTTGGGAAATCTCACGGTTGAGTGAAGAAGACCACGTGGGTAAAGGGTAGGACCTGTGGATCGATTTTAATAGAGATCCCAGTGGGAATCAAAAGAGCCACTTTGGCTCAGCTGGTGATTGAACGATCCTGTGAGCGGACGTAGTGCGAGTCTGTGGACGAGTAGGCGTCATCAATCTGGTATCAGAGCCTGATTCTTGTCTATATATTTCAGGCAAGGGAGGCAAAGGGAGAAGATAGGGTACTGAAACTCTGTAAGGATTTGTTTGCAGGTAGGCAACGATAAATAGGCAGTCAAGAGGACTGTAGGAGAAGCTAGGATACTTAGGTCTGCAGAGTGACAGCAACAGAGTTGCCAGGAGGGCATCATTTGGTATCAGAGGGAAGATAGAGACAGTAACATGGCCACTGAAGGCCATAGGTCTACTAGAAGGAAAAGCCCAGAGCTGATGAGCACAGCCGAAAGTGGAAAAGAACTTGTCGACATCAGGGCAAGAATGGAAGAGCTTGAACTGTGGATGCAGCAAAATACCAGGTCAAGATGGGTATATGAATGGCCCATGATGAAGACAAAGGTAAAATGGTCAGTCAAGGAGTTGATGGCTAGAAGACAGTGAAGACTGTTAAAAGGATGGTTGAGGCATGCTGAAAACCTCGACGGGCCTAAGGAAATGGTTCAGATATGTGAACTAGAAACTAGGAGAATTCTCGATGAAGAGAACAAAATGGGATCAACTGAAGGTCTCAAGAACTGCCAGGAGGGAGGAAAGGAAATCCCATATTTCCAGGTGGGCCATGATATGAGGTCACTGCGGGATCTCGAAGACTGCCAGGAGGGTAGTATAAGCATCCCATATTACCAGATGGGAAGGGACGAACAGAGGAGACTATCTGAGGGTCTCATGAACTCAAAAGTGAGTCGGAATCAGCTTGAAGAGCTGACAAAACAGGTGAGTTCAGAGGTGGATTTAGATCAGTAGGTGCAACTGACAAAGAAGGAAGATTCATGTGGCTTACTAGGCCATGTGAATGAAGATGATGACAAGTTAAAAACTTCCACCATCCGAGAGGACAATCTGAGGATCCTTATAATGATTGGGGGAATCGAGATATTCCTACCACTTTCCCAAGAGTATAAATATGTGTTGTAGATGCAGCAACAATAGAGGGACATCTAGCTGAGACTGTCAAGGAAGAAGAATTGGAGAAGATATCTGAAGCTGCCCAAACAGAAGAGGAGAATGAGCATTCTGAGGAGTGTCTCAATATTTTCAGCCAGGAAGATGAGGAAGCTGTAGCACTGAAGCTGACAGCAGGAGAAGTAGAAGAGGATGATGAGCATTCCGAGGAATGGCTCAATATTGTCAGCTAGGAGACTGAAAAGACTACATTCTGGGAGTTTGCATCAGAAGAAGAAGAAGAAGTAGACAAAATTTGTTTGGTTGATCTGTATGAGCAGATAGAAGCCCTAGAGAGAAGGGTGAAAGTGCAAAGCATGCACATCCAATAGGTGAAGTTGGAAGCTGATGAAGAAGGCATGGGAGATCACGATGATCTGCTCATGTGTCGAAATTTTTTGTAGCCGAGGAGACTACATGAACAAGACCAGCCATTGGAGAAGATGGGCGAAGTGATCGACGTGATCAGAGAGCTGATGTTTTGGTCAACAGAAACTGTTAGCAAGGAGAGGCTGAGCTGAGAGAAGGAAGAAGCGGCAGCAGCATAGCAGCAGCAAGAACAACAGAGAGATGAGGCAGATGAACACCTCCAGAGGATGATTTGGGATCCAGGAGGATTTCAATAGCCGAGAGATGGGAAGCTCATGAGTAGGAGATCATGAATTTTTCAGCTAATGAGTATGATGCAGGAGCATCTCTCCACATCAGTCAGTCAGCTAGCCAACCACGTCAGCGAATTCAAATTGCATGATGAAGAGAGGCGCAGTCCTCAATTAAAATTTGAATGAATGTAAATTAAATGTTTAGGCTGTTGATCCATTGAGTCATGCCTTTGTGAAGGCATTAGGGTAGATAGGCCTTAAATGTTTGTAAAGCTAATATCTAGATCTGATTTGTGGACTAGACAACCCATTCAATGTAATTGAATAGGGTAGGTAGATTGGAGGGAAGAGCTCAGAGAGACCCTTTAGGTAAAAAGGGATTTAGTATCTCATTTTGAGAGAAGGGGGGTGATATAGAGAGGATGGTAGAGGATATACTATTAGAGAGCAGAAGAGAAGGAGCCGAGACCTTGTTACGGGCCATGCTCATGAACACCTTGTAAAATACAAGTGTTTTCCATATTTGATACAAATAGCAGTTTTCCTGCGTCTTTCATGTGTTGAATGAATGTTTGTGAGTGCTCTTTATATGATGTGAATGTATGTTGTATATGTATGTTGTAGGTTTTCATTTGCAAGAGTATGTTTGATTTTTCAGGTTTAGAAGTCTTTGAGGCCTCACACTAGGAGGGTGTGAGAGAACGCTGCGGGTTCTGATAGCTGTGCACAGAAGGTGCATTTCTGAATTCTGCGGGTTCAGACAAGGACGTGTTGCAGGCACAAGAACTAGAATAAACAACTCAGAAAAGATCTGTGAGGTTACTGAACACCTCGGAAGGCAAGGCTGGGTAGGAGAGACACAGTTGCAGACAAAATATCTGAGGAGTTCTATGAAGCTCTGCCAGGTGGGCATTGAGCCATTGCAAGGAGTGCATAAAGGAAGAACTCTTCCGAGAGTTCACTGAAGAAATAGAATCACTAAGGATTCTGAGAGCTTTTCCAGGTGGGTATTGAGTAGGTTCATAGGTGTACATAAGAGTACATAACTGTTGGACGTTCTGTAAGAAGATACTCTGCCAGGTGGGCATCGAGTAGATGCGTAGATAGGCACACGAGAACATAACCCTTTGAGTTCTGCAAATTGAGGAAGAATCCAAGGAGAAGGATCTTCCACAGGGTTGTTGAACACCCTGAAAGTCTCAGCAAAAGGTTGCTTGAGGGAAGGATAGCCAGGAGGGAATCCAAATTCTCCATCTGAGGGAGAAAGGAAAAAAAGACAAGTTTTCCTTGGAGGTCGAAGCTACAGGAAAGCTTAGGGCAGATAGCACCGTTGTGTGCATGTGAATACAGTGTAGAGGAGCAGGAGTTGAAGAATCCTTCAAGGATTCGAAACGAAGGATAAGCTCAGGAGGAACAACGGTTTTATTCGCACAAGCGAGGACTAAAATCATGGAGCTCGTAGAGAGGAAAGGGAGCAAAGGTTGAGGCCTTTGGCTTTTGGAAATTCTTCCGAATCCTGGAAGAAAGCGCAGAATCTCAGGAAGGAGCATAGCTACTATCGGATGAGCCGATAGATTCTGGACTATTGAAAGGTCATCACATCCAGAAGACAGTCAAGAGAAGCATGTAGGAAGAGGAGATCATGAGCCGTCGGATCTCACTCAGATACCTGTCAGTCGTTGGATCTGACCGGAGGAACGCGAATGTTAAGTCTTCGTGAATAGAGGAGTGAAGTCTCGAAAGGCATCGGCACATCGGGATATCGGCACTCGGGATATCGGAGATCTCGGGGAGGTGAGTTTGGTCACTCGACATCAGAAACCCCGAAAAGATGAGATTTGATCTGAGCCGTCCATTTGTGGGAGGATGCATGTCACGGGATCATCCATTTCAGAGGTCCAGGCACTGGAAATCGCAAGAGGCAGAAAGGTCCGTTGTGGGCCTAGTTGACGGCACATCGGAGAATCGGGATATTGGGATTCGGAGGATCGGGGATCCCGTGGACAAGAAGTCCATGTTTTTCGACATTTAAAAGTCTGAAATCACGAAGAAGGAGAAGATCGAGAAATCGCCAATCGACATTTCGCATATCGGTATTTCGGGGGTCTAGAGGATGGGAGGTTGAGCGCTTGGGTCGCGAAAACCGGAAATAGAGTCACGGTCATATGTGAAGAGGTAGTGTGGGCCAAGACTTAGCCCCGAGGGCTAGTCACGGATAGAGGTGTTTCGGCACTCCAGAACTCAGGGGACCGAAGGATAGAGAACTATTGTCATCGGGAAACATAAAGTCTCGAGACCCGAAACTAAGTCGGGAAAGCTCACGGTTGAGTGAAGAAGACCGTGCAGGTAAAGGGCAGGACCTGTGGATCGATTTTAACAGAGATCCCAGTGGGAATCAAAAGAGCCTCTTTGGCTCAGCTGGTGATTGAACGATCCTGTGAGCAGACGTAGTGCGAGTCTGTGGATGAGTAGGCGTCATTAGACAGTTGATGTATATTCTTTAAATTATATTTAAAAGAATGGTTAACGAATATTAATGGGCATGTAAAACTCCAAATTTGTATTAAATCTTTATTTAGAAGGAAAACTACAAGGCCATGTATACTTCAACGACCTATCACTTTGCATAAAACGTTTTTGCATGATAATATTTTAGATCTATTGTATTAGATATCCATTTCTTTAATATGTGTGTAAATATATATCGGACTTTGTGTTCATCTAATTTTATACTCAAGTATGATCGTAGAGTTTTCTTCTCTACTCTGGTTTGAGAGTTAAATATAGGTAGAAGAAAAACCAATCAATTTACTTATTATTGTTCTGATACAATCTAATTGCTTTGGTTCATTTGTTTCTTTTCTATAGTAATTAGTTTTCATGCGTGAAATATTGATAGAGTGACTACATAGTTTTATTACCTACACATTTTCCTATGTAGATCCATTATGTAGCTTACATACATACTTTGTAACTATTACAAATGAAATCTCACCAGAAACATTAAGAAGTATTTTAAACTATAGGAAATTTAACAAATTTGTTATGGCTTAAAATACCTGTTATGGCCATGAGAAACACCTATATACATCATTACCTACATATATAATATCATCCATTATACCACTTCAAAAAAAATGAAATGAACAATTAAAATACACATCTAAATAATGATGTTGGAAAAACAAATGGAAGAACCACGTTCCACCCAATTGTAGATATAGAAAAACCATGTTTACTTGTCCTGATCACCCCCTAGCCTTACCATGACTCCATAAGGGGAAACTGAGAATCACTCTTTAGCCACTGTCTCACTGAACAATTCAGAAAATTGTTTTCCTCACACCAGATTCCTCATAAAAGAAAAAACGTTTATTTTCCCCAACATACTAAGAAACATCCTTCCTCCCACATCTGTTGTATATATCTCATTCCTAGTACTTTCCATTCTTTCCCCCCTTAGGAAATTCACAACTTTACAATTCCCTGATTTCTAGGGGTTGCCAGTGATAAAACTTAACCTTTGACATTTGTAAAAATCAGCTCTGAGTTAACTCAACCTTGTTCCCCACTCATGGAGTCGTAGTCAACTATTTTTAACCTTGCTGGGCCATATGTTCTCCAGCATTAAATTTATTAAAAAAAATTGTCTCATACATGTGTCCCCCAAAAGTGGATAGTTGGCAAGTCAAAAAGGAAATTCCAACAGTCATAAAATAATAATTACATACTTCAAAAATCTAAAATTCGAATTTCCAAAAATGGAAATTTAATTTTAGAATAACAATTTTTAAATAATTCAAGGATATCACATTAACCCTTCTTATATGTCCCAAAACCCCAACAAAAACCTGCAATAGGATCCATATATAATGCACCTTTACAATTTGGTTATGGTCTTATTGGTATTCTGACAGGACTTCCTCCTCAAAGTTACCAATATTTGGAAGTTAAATGTCAATTGCCATTTTTATCCACTTTGGATTTACCAGACTTGTCTTGATTAATGAATGATCCCATTTCACACTCTCCTTTTTGGCCAGTTATTCCTGCCAAATTAACCTTGGATTTTCCAAAGTTTGATGGTAAACGGGGAGATGACCCTAATAATCATGTTATGACTTTCCATCTTTGGTGTTCATCAAAATCCTTGATGGATGAATCTATATGCTTACGTATTTTACAAATAACTCTTACTTGGACCATAGCTAAGTGGTACATTAAATCACCTGGAGGATTCTTTTGTTACATTAATTCATTATGCATGGCCTTCCTCACAAATTTTTAACTACCTATTTGATATGAAAAAGGTACTGAACTTTTAACTTCACTTTGAAAAACAACCTGTACCCATATTTCAATCATATTCATGAGTGGAGAAGGTGAAGACGATTAATCAAATATCACATTCCTAATCAATTGTTAGCTAAATGGTTCACTAAATCTCTTCTAGGACCTATCACTCGAGAGATTTCTATGGGAGGAGTAGTTACTAAAGAAAAATCCATTAGTCATGTCCAATATCTTCATTTGGTACATTCTCCTACTAACACATTATACGATATGATTCCTCACTCTCCTCACTCATTGAAAAATCCAACCCCAACACCTCCTGTGGAATCTCACACCGTTGATGGAGTGATTGGTTCTATTAATCAAGAGACTAAAGGTAAGACTTCTACCACAACCCCCAACCCCAATCCAAATCCCACCACTATGAATACTCCAATTACCACAACTCTTAGTGCTCCTTCTAGTAATACTTCTGACGTAAACACGGTTCAATATACAACAACCGATAACACTGGAAATAATAAAAAAGGAAAACGAAAAACGAAAAAAAATGCCCAACCACAAGAAAAACCAAAAACTCCACCTATTGAAGATAAGGGAAAATGTAAACCAAAATATCCTTATCTCATTTGCGATGAGGATCATTACACCAAAGAATTTCTGTGTTGTGTTGATGTGAATCATTTCCATAAAGGAACTTCAATCACACTCGTTGTATTTCCTAATCTGTTTCCATATCAACAGACTCAAATGGTTACTTCAGAACAACCCTCTACATCAGGAAACTCTTATGTATTTATGTGTACAACATATAAATATAAAGAGGTTTCACTCACAACACGATCCAAAGACTATCCTTCCTCAAATGTAAGTGATTTTGAGCAGCCTTCTACATCTAGCCCACCACCAAACTTAGACACACTGATTAGACCACCTCCAAAAAAGTGTTGTTCATAGGTCATCGTTTAATCCACTTGAACGATCTGCTCAAAATGACAGTATCATAGAATATTTAGCTCCATCTCCCTATGCGATGTCAGTCCTCAAAATCCTCCAAAATTTCCCTATGCAATGATGAGCATTATTGTCAGTCATTTATGGAATTGACCCTAGTGATGTGAATATGATAGCCTTTGACTTGGAAACTCATCTTCCAAGGCTCCCTCACCAACTTGTATTCCAAATTCAAGTGCAACGAAAACCCTTATGAAAATGTAAACCCTAAGTAATAAGGGGTAGTTCCTTCCAGGCCAGGGTTAATTGAGCAAAGGAAAACCCTAAGATAGAAACAGGTACCCGATGGGGGATAAGGTGAAACCAGGTCCTTAACTCTGGTATTATCTGAACTAGCTATTCTAAGGATTGGCCCTGAGGAAATACTTCTAGTTGGCCAATATATCTTCTGGTAAGGACAAGGATTGGTTAAGAAAGGTCAAACCTGATATTTTGAAAGGAAAAGGGTGAGCACAGGGAAGGTCACTCTTATAACACACCTCAACCAAACAAAAATTAGTCGGGAATAAATCAGATCAACAACCTATCTCAGGTGCAAGTCTCCTCTCCAATCACGGGAGCACTTAGGGCATCACACCCTGCAACCTCTCACAGGTCTAGATCGCTTCAATCACTGAAGAGTCTTGGGCATCATACTCACTGAAACCTTCAAACAAATTCCTCTCACAGGCATCATTCTTCTCCAATCCCGATCAACTGCATGTAAAAACCAAGATATCAGAGCTAGCTTTATTCTTTTTTCTCTCACAGGAAGAGAAGTTGTTTAAGAACGATGATGAAGGATGTGTTTATCCCTGCCCGGGGTCAGGTGCAGTAGGCAGAACAAAACCAATTAGTTATTTAGAGAGATGAGCCCATACCGGGACAAAAGGTCTGTACCAGAGATGTAGCCAAAAGACTACGAAAAAATAATTATTTTCATACTATTATAGATGAAGGAGCCTCAACCTGTGTGATGCCTCTTAACTATTAGAAATCCATTAGTTCTCTATCACTTAACCAATCACCTAATACATTAAAGGAATTTGATAGTAGAGGATTTAAACCATTTGGATTACTTATTTCATTACCAGTTGAATTAGAAGGTAAAATAATCATTGTTGAATTAGAAGTTGTCAATGCACCGCTCGATTATAATCTTCTGCTAGGTCATAGTTGGATTTATGCTATGTCTGTTGTAACTTCTACTTTGTTTCATGTACTACATTTCCACCATCAAGGAAAAATATTCACGGTAGACCAACTCTCCTACTTTAATTATGATCCATGCATTCATAATGTTCCTTTTATAGAGAAAATGACATCTTCTTATGAGGATGTTGGAGTGGGTCTTTTGAAAGATTAATCTATTATGGGAACATTTCCAGTCCCACCACTTGACATTCCTCCAACTGTCACCCATGTCAACATGATTTCGACTATACTAGTAAATCCCTTGACTCATAGTATCCTTGGGTAGTACCCAGTCCATCTGAATATGACAATTATGCTAATAGAATGCCACTTATTCCGATTGAAATATTGTATGAAGCAATTCAATCTTCCTCTATGGTTGCTTATGAAACTAGTGACCCCATGAGTCAAGGTTTTGATGAGCCTTCTCACTCTTCTTATCTTATTTATATGGCATATCCTGATCCTTTTGATGATAATTTACCCACTGACGAGAGTATCTTAGAGGTCATGTATTTGGAATAAACTCCTTGGGATGATAGTCATCATTGTTCTGACATTTTGATAGGAGAATTTATTCCTGATGAATCCCTTTTTCTCATCATCGCTTTCGATCTGTGGTACATAGATATCATCATATACCTCCAAACTCATAACTTTTGGCCTAATATCTCTAGTAATGAACATCGTTGTATTCGACACCAAGCTTACCAATACATTATTATTGGCGATAGACATTATCTTCATTTTCTAGATTCCATTTTTGGTGGTGTTTAACGCATGAGGAATCCAAAAGATACCTTAATGGCTACCATGTTGTAGCATGTGGTGGTCATATCTGTAGGTATGCTACAACCCAAAAAATTCTACGGGAAGGATATTTTTTGACATCATTATTTAAAGATTGCATTCTTGTGGTCAAAAAATGTCCTACGTGCCAGATATATGATTGTAAATTGTCATTATATTTTTCACCCTATAGTTTTGATTGGTATGTTTGAAAAATGTCACATTGATTTCATGACAGGTTACCCTCACTTGGTGGCTGAGGGACATGACTACATTATTGTCGTTGTAGACTATTTTACTAAATGGGCCGAGGCGATTCCCACATATAACAATACTAGGAAGGTTGCAACTCTTTTCATTTTTAATAACATTATTACTCAATTCATAATACCTCAAGCCATTTTCATTGATCATGGAAGTCATTTTCACAATTATATCATGTCGAAGTTAACCTCCAAGTTGGGTTTAAGACATGAAAACTCAACTCCTTACTATCCACGTGCCAATGACCAATTCAAAGCTACTAACAATTTTTTGTCGAGTATACTTTGTAAGATGATAGGGATTCTGATGAAAACCTCCACCTCCTCCTAGGGCTCGTGTGAACTCCTGTTCTAAGTATCGTTCATATATAGAGCTGAATCATCCCTCAAGCTCCTACTGAACCCTCAAAATTACTTTCCATAGGATTTTTTTTACTTTCCCCGCACACAAAATTATGTTCGCAAGGGTCTTATGAACTTAGCAGAGAAATCCATGTGACCTCCGGCTGAACCATAGGCCAAACCACTTTTTAGATTTAAAAGTGAAATCCTCACTCTAACCTCTTTGTTTCACCCAAAATCTTGTTGATTTTTCAATAGACAAGGTTAAACATGAAGTTCATTCCATTTTATCATTTAACCATAACCATAAATTTTTCAACAACCAAGATCACAAGAAGAAGCACCATGCACAAGAACACAAGAAGTATTCTGGGAAACCCTTCGCAACAAGGGAGGAAAACCCAGCCAAATCCTTTTCTATATTCCTCAAGAGAAATACCTTCACCACCAAGATAAATCCTAGCACACAAGAGGGTTCTCAAACCCTAGAACTCTAGCTCCCAAGAGAAGTGCGCTCTTTTCCGAAAGAAGTATACTTGCTGAAATTTCCAAACTCACATGAAAGATGTGTTTCCACAATGGAGAATACTCCTTTACTTATATTAGACCTGTACTATCAACAAAAGTGTCTATTGGCACAACGGGGTCGACCTCTCTAAGTCACATTATAATAAATATTATCCAGATTAATTATTTTTTACATTTATTACTAATTACATTAAGGTGGGCACGACTTGTACCCTTTACATTACAATTAGGGTTACATGCATGTTTGAATCTTGAACAATATGGCAAGGGATCTAATAGACCTAGTAGTTCTCATCCACTAGGGGCACATCCATAGGGATGTCCATATCTCTGGCTCACTACATTACACAGAAGAACCATATCTTCACACATTCACATGTGCTCATCCACAGGCATGTCCATTGTCCATATCTTCATTCCCAGTGTCTCACACAAGAGAATAATTTGGATTTTCTCATCAACTCTGGTTCTCAGAGGAGGCTAATACATGATCTTCATTTCTGTTCACATGATGATTCACCCAACACTTTGGGATTTCACATGTTCACCTTGTGCTGAGCCACATGCATGTCTAACTCAATGGATTGCCTTTCCCACTGTATAATCATCTATAGTTATTCTCAACTCTCTGAATGGAGGAGGTCATCTCTACGTTCCAGCTCTGTCTCAGGTAGGAACTACCTACCCTTATTATGGGATTTCTCTCAGGTTTGTAAGCTGAGAGAAACAATCACATATCTGCAATGATCCACATCTCATAGGTTTGTAAGATGGAGAATGCCTCACATGGCTACAATCATCAGCACTCCCTCTCAGCTAGGGAGTAATTCTTCATCATGCCAAGTCTCTCATGGATATATTTTGAGTTTTTTTTGGCTAGAGTCATCAATACTCCCTCTCAACTAGGATGGCTTTCTAAACCAAATTTGTTTGTTGAAGATGTATGAAATATCCTTAGGTCTAGGAAGGTACTGCATGTGTACATTTTTCCTCTACATCATATCTATGATATAAAGATATTTAATGTCATCCTGTTTCGATCCATTAGGAAACATTGGGTTCTCAAGGAGACTTACACATGGCTCTTGGTTGTCATAATAGGATCCTTCTCATGGTCAAGTAAATTTGTCAGAATCTTGTGAAGCCATATTTTGATGCTATATACTCTGCCTCTGTGGTTCTCAATACTGTAGAGTTTTACTTCGTGCTACATCAGGAAATCATGGAAAACTTCAGGGTAGAAAATCAATAGGATGTGCTCTTCCATTCCACTGCACTTTCTAATCAATCTGAATCAACATATCCTGCAACTTCAAGTTCACACTCGAGGCATATCTCGCGACATATCCAATTGTGCCTCGAATATATTTCAATACATGTTTTGTTGTTGTCTAGTGAGTCTTTTTTGGTTGATTCGTGAAATGACTAAGCACATTCACTACATGGCATGAATCAAATATGGTGTTAATCAAATACATTAGTGATCCAATCAGATGTGGAGCAGTCTCATCCGAATCATCATCAATATTCTTCTTTAAATCGATCACGATGGATTTTTCATTCTGTCATACTGAACTTATTTAATATTTTCACTGTATATTTTCCTTGACTCGGGAAAATCTCATCGGTCCTCTTTCATACTTCTTGTCCTAAGAAGTAGTGCATCATAATCAAATTATTCATATTAAATTAAGAAGTCAAGAACAACATGGATTTCTGAATAAGTTACCAAAAAGTAGGCGTTTGTCATCAAAACTAAAATGATATAGGTTTGGATCAACAATACTCTAGTTGTACTACAAATTCATCAAGAATTTATATGTCTGATATATTTTCTAGCTCATGGAAGGTAGTATGGATGGAAGTGTAACATGTTTACTTGATCAAGTGTATCATCATAGACATATCCTTCTTTTTTTGAGAAACCTATGGCTATAACACTTTCATCAGCTACATGTTTGATCTTATAGATCAACTTGGAATTTTACTATAGACTTCCCTTTTGGTTCCCAAATAATATCTTATGCATCATTCTTTAAGATATACTGGTATTCTTCTTGTTATGTAATATTTCCATACGTGTTATCATGTGGCTTATTTAGGACAAGGAGGCTCATCATCAATAAGGTGTCTCATAACTGAAGGATAGCTTTGAATATCTCTTTTACTTTCTCAGGATTTGCCTTGAGAGGCTTGTATGTTTCTCTGCCTCTTATAGAGTGAGTCTAGGTAGGCCTTTTATGTCCAACTGCAATATCTTTGAACATATTAAATTCAAGAAAATGGATCAAATTGGAATAATTTTTGTCTCCCTCTGAACTGTTGAAGGGGGAGAAGGTATTCTCTTACTGTTAGTCTCCATCTGAGATTCTCTGGATATTTGAAAGACTATCTCTTCTTCAAGGACAACGTCTCTGCTTTTCTGAATCTATCTTTGACCAGGGATTTCTTTGAGGATTCATTGGATCCTTTATTTCTCAAGGATCTAGCTTGGACCATTTTATTTTTTTTGGGTACATGAAAATACACTGGGCACCAAAATAACCTGAAGTGTTCAATCTCAAGCTTCATTCTGGTGAAGACTTCTTTGGGAGTTGTGTTTTTCAAATTCCGGTGAAGAATCTTCTTCATAACACATATTGTGGCATGCATGCTTCTTCCCATGGAATCCTAGAAATATTACGATCATGTATTATTTCATTGGTTGTCTCAATGATGGTTCTATTCTTCCTCTTTCCTTAAATAGTTTTGACTCCTTCTGAGTCAAGTGGCTTCCTATGAAGGATAAACATCTTCCTTTGTTTTTAACCTGTTTGGAACAAGAAATATAAGAGGAACCAAAACAAGAATATCTCCTAAAGGAGAATAATGAGTACATCTCTAGAATCAGATCAAATTAAGGATTGTTTTCACAGCTACAACACATACTTGTAATGTAGCAATCTTTTTTTTATTTATAAATATACGTTAGAGGAATGAAAAATATAACAATCAAACCTGGGGTCTTCACTTCCAGTGTGTTTTTCTTCTTGAATTCACTGATATCCTTCAAGATCCATGACTTCAGCAAGAAGGCTCCTACAATTTCTCTCATGATAATGATATAAATAATATATATACAAGTGTGTACCTGAGGGTGCTGATATCATTTCTCCAATGACACCTAGCTAGTCTCTTTCCTATTGACATCTTCATGAAGAGGGTAGTCATAGTGTAAAATTTTTGTATTACCCACAATAAGTCTTCCTCTGAAGTCTTGTCTTCCAGGAACTTGCATTTTCTTGATCCTTCAATCTTGTCTTCCATGATAGGTATGCTCATCATAATTTTAGTTTCTTCACAAAACCCTTCTCAACTGGGCTACAAAACCTAACAGCTAGGCTAGGATAGGACTTTTAGGTTTTGTTAGAATTATGAATTCCAACAATAATCCTTTGAAATTTAGGATAACACTACTGAGCTGAAGAGCTCTTTCAATCAGTTGCAGAAACCCTAGTTCTGAAATTTCTGTAGAAAATAGTGAAACCCTAGAAACCCTAGGGCCAAAATTTCAAAATGCTTAGAATTTAACTTTGAAAGATTTTGGAGATGTGTTGGAGGTATTCGTACTATTGTATGCCAAAATTATCCCCAAAATCAAAGTATTAATGGTTGGATTTCCACTGAGAGGAGGGTCATACAGAATTTTCTGGAAACCCTAGAAGGGTCGTACGGTTCTACAAAAAGTGATCTGAGACTTGGTGGATTCTTTTGAAATGGGTTATTTCAAGACCTATGATCGATTACCATGTTGATTTTTCAATAGACAAGTTTAAACATGAATTTCATTCCATTTTATCATTTAACCATAACCATAAATGTAGCAGCAACCATGATCACAAGAAGAAGCACCATGCATAAGAACACAAGAAGTATCCTCGAAAAACCTTCTCAACAAGGGAAGAGAACCCAACCAAATCCTTTGCTATATTCATAAATAGAAATACATTCACCACCAAAATAGACCCTAGTGTACAAGAGGGTTCTCAAACCCTAGAACTCTGGCAACCAAGACAGGTGCACATTTTTCCCAAAGAAGTGTGCTTGCTGAAATTTCCAAACTCACATGCAAGATGTGTTTCCACAATGGGGAATGTTCCTTTACTTATATTAGAATTGTCCTATCAACAAAAGTGTCTATTGGCACAACATGGCCGACCTCTCTAAGTCACATTATAATTAATATTATCCAGATTAATTATTTTTTAAATTTATTACTAATTACATTAAGGTGGCGCTGACCTTTACCCTTTACATTACAATTAGGGTTACAGGTAGGTCTGAATCCTGAAAAATATAGCAATGCATCTGATACACCAACTATTCTCATCCACTAGGGGCACATCCATAGGGATTTCCATATATCTGGATTACTGCATTACACAGAAGAACCATATCTTCACACGTTCACCTGAGCTCATCCACATAGGTGTCCGCTCTACAGATCTGCATTCCCACTGTCTCACACGGGATAATCATATGGAGTTTCTCATCAACTCTATTTCTCATAGGAGGCTAATACATCATCTTCATTTTTGTTCACATGACGATGCACACAACACTTTGGTATTTCACATGTTCACCTTGTCTTCAGCCACATGCACATCTAACACAATAAATGGCCTTTCCCACTGGATAATCGTCTAGAGTTCTTCTCAACTCTCTCAATGGAGGAGGTCATCTCTACGTTCCATCTCTATCTCAGGTAGGAACCAGATACCCTTCGTAGGGGCTTTCGCTTAGGTCTGTAAGCTAAGAGAAACAATCACATAGATGCAATGATCCACATCTGATAGGTTTGTAAGCTGGAGAATGTCTCACATAGTTGAAATCATAAAAAATACTCATGTGACTGAGGGCTTTGACTAGGTGTCGAACGAGAACACACTAATTAGAATCTCTGGAGCCTCTAGCTTTTAGAGTTCTACTCTTGACACCTTCAAAAACATCTGAACGCCGAATTGGCGAATCAATCGAATAACTATGGGATAAAATATCCAAAATCTGCAAGATGATAGATGGATCAGAGAGTTTCCAGGACTCCGGGCTTCAAGAGTTTCCCCTGCTCCAACATGAAACTACCCTAAATACGCAAAATCTGAAGTAGTAGATCAGATGAATAGCGTCCACCTCAAATTGATGATCCACAATTACTTCGGGCTCTGGGCTTCAGATATTTTAACAACACAACACCCCAAATCCTCTGAAATATGAATTGGAGAACTATTCAGAGTCTCACACATCAATGGTCTACATTCCCTAGCAGTTAACCACTGATATATTTTCGTAACTTCGGGCTTCAGGAGTTCTTGAACCCTATCTCCACCACACTTCTATATCTTCGAACTAATGAAGGGTTGGGATCCATGATCCACCTGTCCTTCACAAATAATGGTCAATATGGGCTTAGGCCTTCAAGCCTTTGAGATATCTCACACCACAAGACTTTACACCTCCATTTCCACAAACTGTCCAACTCACAAAGAGACGAAGGGTTAGAATTAGTGGTCCACATGTATTTTCAATTGGACAATCGAGATCTACTTCGACCTTCATGCCTTTGATATTTCTCACACCTTAACACCTCAAATCCAAATTCCTTCGTAGTGTCCATTCTCTGAACACGTGATCTATTCCCACATGCACCTGGCACCAACGGTCAGGATCTATTCTGTACATCGGAACTTGGGGAATTTCTCCTCCTATTAACATGATGACCCAAATCTATCATCGTGTCACACTCCAAAATTGTGCTCTATCTAATAACATGTGGCATTATAATCAACAGCTAGGGTTTTCTCTGGGACTTCAGAGCTTCAATATTTTTTTTTCTTTACACAATAATGAACCAGCTCACCCGAACTGCTAGACTTCCATATATGTTCAATCCATGGACACGTGTCCCTCGTCTATCAATGAAAAAGATAAATTTTGGGATTTGGGACTTTAGGATACTTATGTCCTCCACAACAAACACACGAGAATTGCCAAACTAGTGAATTTTGAAGGATGTAAAGGGATTAACGACTGCGCTACTTACTTGGATCCAACGATTGTTGATCCTTGCTCTTTGATCCAACTAATTGAATCTATTATCCTTCCCTATGTGTTCCTCCTCTATTTCGGACTTATATTCGACGGTCCAGATATGTTTTCACAGCCAATCCAATGGTGACTATAACTTCTCTTCTAAAAACAATTTCACTTCCTCCTTAATGAAGGAATTTTCTCAATCTTTCAAAGGCTCAACATTTCAATCTTCTCTGTGTTAGAATATGATGGATGTGCTTGTTTAACCCAACCATAGGCCAAATCCACCCCTGAGCACCTTAAGCTTAACAAAGAATCATTCTGGAAGCAAACCCTAGGATAGATAGACAAACAAAGGGTGGGGCACCTTTCTCCAAGGATACCGCACCAAGCAAGAGATGATCAGAGATTCCAAACCATAACCAAGATATGTTCCAAGACGAAACCTAAATATGCTACCTACAACAGATGCAATGGCATATCTCCTCCAAACTTTCACACAAACTTACCAACTGCAGTGTGCACAAGTGTTACTTATGCAGTTCAAAGAATGCCTACCAGAATGAAGACTGGCCTCTTGTATTAACACTAAATATGGCAAACTGCCTAGGCCTACTTCTCATTTTGGGTTCCTATTTACTTAGTATATAATATTTACTTTAGCCGACTTCTTCTCTTGTACGATAATAACCTAATACAAGTTATCCTCTTGAGCTAACTTGTCTTATAGGGTTATTATCCAACTAATTAGGGTTTCTTCTTGCTTCCCGAAATATTCTATTCTCGTCAGGTTTACACATGGATTTAAATACCTCCCGCAACTCCCATAATATCAACACTCCCTCCTAGATAGGGAGGTATTGAAGGTAATGGTATTGAGCACAAACATACCATTCATCCGATAGAATCAACATAGTCATATAGACTATCTCATGATTAGATCATGAGAACCATCATCACTATCAATGCCATCAACTGCATCATCTCTCAAAAACATAATCCATCTAAGTAATCAGACATGATGTTGGATAAGTCACTCACTCCATAGAGTGACACAAGAACCATTCTTCTAATCTGGACATATGTCCTAGAAGAATAAATGTTCTGAAGAATTTTCCGTCTGGAAAATATTTGTCCATTGATAATCCATCTAGATGATAATCATTTCCAACACTATTGATAGTCTTCAAGGAGATTGGAACAATGTCATTCAATAGAACACAACTGTTTCTATCCATAGTAGTACACAACTACAATCCAGTGGTACACTACCACACCAAGTAGCACACAAATACTTGATCAGTAACGTATAGTAACAATCAGTAGAACACATCCACCACAGGGGCATAGATCTACTGTCTAGAGACATACAGTCTCCATAACAATCATCTGATATCAACCTACACAGAATTTTTTTTTATGATATAAACTGAATCATTTGGGCCATTGTTCCACTCACATCTATGATATCTGGAAGAGCATATGCCCTCATAAGGTAAAACATCAATGTTGAGCTATCTAGACTATTCTTCTCAAGAAAGGAAGAATAATTGTCTCTATTTATGAGCCTGGACCATTCACCTATCTAGGCCATTCCTCCAACATAAAAGAAAGTGCAACCTAGAGAGAATGAGTCTTCCCTAGGGAATGCCTGTCCCTGATTGTTGAACCTGGACCATTCAACTATCTGGGCCATTCCTCCAGTACTAAAAAAAGTGAATCTTGGAGAGAATGAATGTTCCCTAGGGAATGATTGTACAGACCATTTCCAAAGGAAGTGAATGTCCTACACCAACCTCCAAAGAAAACCATTGTTCGAAACTTCTCAAAACTGTGAGCTTCGATAGAATGACTGTCTAGTGAGGTGGACCAATCTTATTGACCACTACTGAGAGTGACCGTCAAGAAGAGAGATTCTCCTAGACCATTCCCAATGTTAGCCACAAGGGGAATCACTGTCTATGGTACATCAAAAATCCATCGAACCATTTTCATTACAAAAATGATCGTTTGATCTGGACCATTTTTCGAACTAGAAAATGCATGTTCATCAGGAATCTCAAACCACCTTCTGAACTGGAAAGGAACTGCTCATCCTGGAACATTTTTTTGAACTAAAAAATGATTGTCCATAAGTCAATAACACATCAGTTCTCCCTCCCAACCTAGGATTCATCTCTTCATTTGTTAATAAGGAAGTCGTCTCCATGAGCTCTAGCTTGAGTATGCAAACTCTTTCATATTGGAGAGAGTCTTTACCAAAATGTCTGCTTATATACTCATATGTGGAGATATATATTGGAGAACCGCTTATCTTTTTTGGACTTCATCACAGAGAATGTAATGCTTGATCTCAATGTACTTCAGTCTTTCTCAAACACTGGTTTTCTCTGAAGGATTCATATAGCTTTGATCATTACAATATATCATAGTTGAATTCAACTCTTTTTTTTCTTGCTAGCTCATAACATCATGGCAAGGCTCAAAATGGAACATATCCATGTGGCACTTCTTCCGTCATCATGAGATATTTTTCATGGATTGGAAATCCATCATTCTTGATTTTTGAGTAACCATTCTGATATAATATAGAAAGTTTTCACCACGCTTCTACTGTGAATTGTAGGTTCTCTACCAAGTTGTCTTCTTTCATGTGCATACAAGGGTATCTTTCTGGTATACCTCAAATCCTTGAGGTTTCTCTTCATACACTCTTTATTCAATTATTTTAGAGAATAGTCTTTGCATTCATCTGATGTAAACTCCAATCCATGAATATTGCGGAAGATATAATGGCTCATGTAGAGGTATGTCTGGTTTACTTGGAGCAAACAATCATCATAGTATTCTACGTCCATCTAGTTATGGATCTCACAATGCTTTCATTCATAAGTCTTCCATACATTGTTCTTCATCACAACTTTCAGTTCTTCTTCTTGATTTCTTTTAGTGAGTTCATATCAGGCTGATAGTCTTGTGATTCTCGATACAATGACTGGTTGTTCTGTCTTTCCTTTCTCTCTTGGAATCTTCATGTCCTTCCTCATGTTTTTCTTTCTCTTTTGAGTTCATGGAGTTTTCTATTGATTCCATGCCCTGAATATTCCACATTATTCCTTTCATCATGGGATGATGGATGTGGATGGACAACTAGGGATACTTTTGAGGCTTCTTTTTCTGGAGAAGACTTCTTCTAAAGTCAAACTGAACATGTACTGCTTTTCATGGCTGCTACCATGGATATGTACTTCATCATCTTCAATGGATCATAGGATTATCTCCCTCCTAATCCTTGCTTCATGTATGTATGCATGATCTTCTTTTGGTAATATATAATCATCTCCCCTAGTATAAGAGATTCCATGATTCCGTCTGCATCCTTATTTCCTTATGCAAAGTGTCACAAATGTTTTTCCAATTTCCTCTTGATTGCTTGACTTCTTTATGTATTTACTTCTTCTAGGTCTATTTCTGATTTCGGCTTATCTTGCATCTTGTCTTATAGTCGTAGTGATAGAAGTCCTTATATTTTTGTCTTCCATAAGTATAGTTTCTGTTTGAACATATTATCTTCTAAGAAATAGATATGCAAGATATATACAGAAAACATGGTATGTACAAGAACTATGAAGAGTGTTGTTTACCTTGTCTTAGAAGAAGAAGTATGTTTCTTTCTTCTTAATCTTCTTTGAAGGTTCCTTTTATTAGACAACCGATGCTTCATGTGTCTCCTTCTTTTTCTTTAGCTGGGGACAATGATTATTTTAGTGACCATACTTTCGATAGTTAAAGCATTGTATTTATGATTTGGCTTCTTCCTTGAACCAAACTTCTTTTTTTTCCTGAAATTCTTGAATCTTGTTGTGAAGGCTTGATCATCATATTTATTTCGAGTTTTATCTTTTTCACTAATCCTTGATTCTTCTTGTGCACAACAAGTCCAAATTTCTTGGAATGTAGGATACTTCTTCCTTGTGTTCATGCTTGCGGAAAATGCATACCATGTCTTGGGAAGACCGTTGAGAACTATATTTACTAGTTCCTTCCCTGAGATGATCTCTTCAATATATTTTAGTTGATCTCTTAACTAAGAGATCCTCACAAAGTATGATATTATGTTGTCATCATCATTCATCTTCATGTCACTAAGCTCATTCTTTAGACTCATTACTTGTCCAATGTTTATGACTGAGAAGAAGTTTGTTAGGGCATCATACATCTTCTTAGATGAGTCAAGATGGGAGATGTAGGGTATCAAGTGGTCTTTTATAGATTCCACTATGATACTCATGGCATTGATGTCACTATCTTTGAACTTCTCCATAAATGCAACGTTCTATGGTTCCTTCTCTTTTCCTTCTTCAAACTCTGGTTCCACGATCCTTCCTTTCACGATATCCAACACTTTATTCTTGGAAAGAATGAGGTCAATCCTTGTATTCCATGCTTTGAAGTTAGAAGCCCCATGTAACTTATTTTCTAACTTCATAGAGTAAGTCATGGCTTCTTTGACTTTGTCAACCCTAGATTTGAGCAGAAACTCAAACTTGATGTCTTAGCTTGCTGAGAGTACTAGGAGGTTCCCTAGGCTAGGGCACACTAGTCTATCTAGAAATTAGGTCAACCCCTTCATTTAAGGTGCCTCATCGAGAGGATTAGGTTTTCTGCAAATGCACTTGCTAGTAACCCAAGCGACAATGCTTTGGTAACTGCTACTTCTAGAAACCCCAATGGTAGTTCTTTGGTAACTTCTCCTACTAGAAACCCTAGCGGCAGTTCGTCAATGAGATTAGCATCCTTATGGATATGCTCCCTTCCAGTGGTTAAACTGAATGAAGGAGGTGAGGGCCCATAACCTTTTATAATATAATGGATGTCCTTGCTTAACCATAAACAATATCACTGTTGTCAACCAACCATAGGCCGAAGCCACCCCCGAGCACCTTAACCTTGATAGAGAATCATTCTGGAAGAAAAACCTAGGCTAGATAACCAAACAAAGGGTGGAACACCTTTCTCCAAGGATAGTGCACCAACAAAGAGATGATCAGAGAATCCAAACCATAACCAAGATATAGTCTGTTTGCACCCAATTCGTCACCTTGTGAGCAAATAAAGGGTGCTTACATGCCCTGTTGGGTCTTGTAGAGCATGACAGCTGTAGTGGAAAGGGTTAGAGAAAACAAAATAAAACAATAAACAAGAATTAAACTAAAACAAACTAAAACTATGAGCATATGGAAAAAAGAAATAACAAACATAAAAAGACCAATATCACCAATGTTTTGAGCTGGTCTATTGATGAAATCCAAAGCACAATGAAGAAAGGGAACTGTGGTTCCTTCTTCCTCCAAAAGAAGGCTCTTGAGGCCCTCACAAACTTGCTCTCCTTACAATAAGAAAATGAGAATGATGGTGAAAGAATTCCAAGCACATTCCCTCAATGGATAGGTGAATGGCTCTATGAAATGGTGCCAAAGGTGTAGTTTTCAAAGAGTGAGTCCTTAACAATCTTAGCAGCATAACAATACATGAAATTCCTTGAGAAAATGATGGTTCTTCATGGATTTTTATAGTATGGCATGGGGTGATTATGTAACTCCTTTGAGGTGTGAAAAGGGGCTCTTTAGGGCTCAATTAGGTCTTTGACCAGCCTACCATGCGGATTCAGCTCAGATTTGATGTCAAATCGGCTTGGGAGTTGATCTATTAGTGGTTGGGAGGCCGACCAATTTCAATAAATGTGTCATTTAGCAGGTGCACGGGTGTTTGCGCCCACATCCACGCATCGTGCGCGCATGCGTGCATGGTACGTTTCTGTTCCGCGCATATGCGCGTGCACCCAGATTCTGTAAAGCGCCCTTCAATTTTTTGGTTACTTTGTATAGTTTTTGACCCTTTTGCCATGCTGTGGAATTAATCCTGTGCCATGAATGACTTCATTCCTGTTTTGATGATGCGGATTTCTTGTCGCCATGTGCAGACGAAATTTCAATGATAACATAGTCCAAGCCAAAACCAAAATCTTCTAGCTGCAGCAGCTGCATTGGCAGCTCTCCTCCAAAATTGCACACAAACTTGCCAACTGTAGTGCGCACAAGTGTTGCTTCTGCAGTTCTAAGAATGCCTTCCAGAATGAAGACTGGCCTCTTGTATTTATACTAAATCTCGCAAACTGCATGGGTCGACTTCTCATTCTGGGTGCCTATTTACTTATTATATAATATTTACTTTAGCCAAATTCTTCGATTGGAGGCTAATAACCAAATACAGCTTATCCTCTTGAGTTGACTTGTATTCTAGGGTTATTATCCAACTAATTAGGGTTTCTTATTGCTTCCCGAATTATTCTATTCTCGTCAAGTTTACACGTGGCTCGGTAAATACCTCCCGCAGATACCATAATATCAACATTCTGCAGGGTTGACTCCTTGGTATTTGTTTTCACTGCACCTCCTCAGATTGTTCAACACTTAAATAAAGTGTGAGAGAACACTTGCGCTTCTCCTGCAGTCTGAGACTTGGATTGTTTTTTCCTTTTGTAGTCCCTGCACATGCCTGAGCTATCTCTTCTAAACTTGGGGCCTTTTATGGCCACCTTCACACTCATTGCGCTTTTCCATAAATATGGAACTTAAATATTCTTGATCTTTGCATGCCTTGTAGAGACTCTGTGCACACTTTCACTATCTCTCATGAGCTTGTAATTTCTCTAACTTCATATTGTCTCAACCCTTTATTCCCTTAAAAGTTTCTCATTCCCTAATAGCACTCATGCTCTTCCTCATGAGATTCGAACTTTAAACACTTAACCTATGGCACATTCCTTTCACTTTCTCTATGCAGACTTGCACTACTCCTTTTGAGCTTAAACTTCTAGTGCGCCCACTTGGAAACCTTCTCACAGAACTCCTGAACGTGTTCTTGCACACTCCTTGTGATGGATCCTCTGAGTCTTCATTCAATTTGATGTGAAATTCCTTTCACAGTCTTCCCTTCTAAGTTTGAGACCCTTTCTAGTGTTCCCACCCAGGATGCTCTTCCTGAAATCGAAATAGACTTCTAGCGCACTCCTTGCACTGACTTCACAGAGTTTTTCAACAACTCTGTTGTGCACTCCTTGCATAGCCGTCAGAGCCCAAAACACTCACAGAACTATAGAAAGGGAATCATGTCTATTCCTGCAAAGGAAACATTCATACATTCATGGCATTCACAAACATACAAAGTAAACATTCATTCATTCACATAATACACACAAAATATCATATGCAGAGAAATATCCACTTCTATTAAAAAAAAATGTTTTTTACAATGTGTAAAGTCTCATCTCTTTCTCTCAATAATATCCAACATTTCACCAAAAAAATTTTTAATCAGGATTTACAGACTGTTGAAGGAATGAAATCTTTTCTTACCTTGCACAGAGAGGAGCCAGACGGGTGTTCACCTTCGTCAATTGTTTACCAAGGCCGATTTTTCCCAAGTCGTCGGCCATAAATATAGTAGAGACAAGTGTTACAACTCAAAATCCATGTCACACACAATGCAAAGGTAGGCTTTCATGAAAAAAGAACTAAAGGGGAAAAAGAATGAATGGTGGTGACCTCGAAAACCTTTCAATGAGGAGTAATGGTTGTTGGGTACACCTAGTACCACTGCCATGTGAAGCCTCGGAGATGGTGAGCCCGCATTGGGAGCAGTTACCTAAGTGTCAAGCTAGAGAAGTATGATACAAAACTCCCTTTAATGAATATAGCTAGAGGTAAATGCCTACAGACCAATATGACATCCGCCATTAACATGGTTTTCAAAGGTCCTATTCAATGTTGGGCCATGTCACTAGTTAGGTAGGGTTTAGCATTGTTAGGTATCGGTTATGTTTGTGGTGCAAGAGAAAAACCATAAGTGTTATGGTGTATGCTCAGTACAATATGTCAAAGTATTCATTGGAATGACAACCTTATAACAAACCCTATGTAACGATATTACATGTTTTCATAACAACTCTTCGACGCACTATGATATGAATTACATTGTGGTGGATTGTCATATTATAATGATACAAACTCTAGGAATACTGTTATTGTTATGATAGTCCATATGATATACGATATATATAATGGCTAAGATTTATGTCATATGCTAAACGATTGTATATACATATTAGTATGTGTTAAGATTTGCATCTGTTGGTTTATTTGGTAAAGAACATATATACATATGTGTTGATAGGAATAGTATCAATGTTATGGTATGAATACTGTAGTCGATATAGTCGATACAGTAAGAAATACATCTATCATATTGGATAATGCAAGCATTATGGACAAACTATTTTCTAGTCTATTGTCCATAGTTATTATACACTGTAATATTTTTGGACATGATAGCTATCATGGTCACAATCGTCTTAATTACAAAGAAGTGCTTGATTTTAATCCAACAACGAAGATAAATTTAATCTTTATATAATAAAGAAATAAATTTATGTTTTAAACAAATATTGAAGAGTCAAGGAGCTTTAATGTCCCCTAACAAAAAAAAAATATTTGGGAAATTTGGGGTACATTACAAATGATGAGAATTATTGTCAGCTATTTATGGAATTAACCCTAGTGATACGAATATGATATCCTTTGACTTGGAAAATCATCTTCCAAGGCTCCCTCACCAACTTGTATTCCAAATTCAAGTTATTGTATGCCAAAAGAATTATTTTCATATTGTTATAGATGAAGGATCCTCGACCTGTGTGATGCCTCTTAACTATTATAAATCCATTGGTTCATTGTCACTTAACCAATCACCTAATACATTAAATGAATTTGATGGTAGAGGATTTGAACCGTTTGGATTACTCATTGCATTACCATTTGAATTATAAGGTAAAATAATCATTGTTGAAGTAGAAGTTGTCGATGTTTGTCTTGATTATAATCTTTTTCTAGGTCATAGTAAGATTTACGCTATGTATGTCATAATTTATACTTTGTTTCGTCTACTAAGTTTCCCCCATCAAGGAAAAATAGTTATGGTAGACCAACTCTCCAACTTTAATTCTGATTCACGCATTCGTAGTGTTCCTTTTATAAAGAAAACCCCATCTTCCTATGAGGATGTTGGAGTGGGTATTTTGAAATATTCATCTATTATGGGAACATTTCCACTCCCACCACCTGACATTCCTCCAATTGTTTCCCATGTCAACATGATTTTGACTATACTAGTAAATCCCTTCACTCATAGGATCCTTGGGTCAGTCCATCTGAATATGACAATTATGGCGATAGAATGCCACTTAGTCTAATTGAAATCTCTTATGAAGCAATTTAATCTTCCTCTATGACTGCTTCTAACACTAGTGACCCTATGAGTCACGTTTTCGATGAGTACTCTCACTCTTCTTGGCTTATTTCTATGGCATCTCCCGAACCTTTTGATGATAATTTACCCACTTTCAAGAGTATCTTAGAGGTAATGTATTTGGAATAAACTCCTTGGGATGATATTCATCATCGTTCTGAGAGTTTGACATAAGAATTTATTCCCAATGAGTCCCTTTTTCTGATCATCTCTTTCAATCTGTGGTATGGAGATATCATCATCTACCTCCAAACCCAAAACTTTTGGCCTAATATCTCTAGTAACGAACGTCGTCGTATTTGACACTAAGCTCACCAATACATTATTATTGGCGATACACTTTATCTTCGTTGTGTCGATTCCATTTTTGGCGGTGTTTAACACATGAGGAAGCCGAGAGAGACCTTAATGACTGCCATGGTGTATCATGTGGTGGTCATATCTCTGTGTATTCCACAACCCAAAAAATCTACGGGAAGGATATTTTTGGCCATCATTATTTAAAGATTGCATTCTTGTGGTCAAAAAATGTCATGCATGCCAAATATATGATCGTAAATTGCACGCCCCTTCTGCTCTTCTTCACCTTGTAGTTTTCATTGGTGTGTTTGAAAAATGTGACATTGATTTCATGACATGTAACCCTCACTTGACCGAGGGACATGGCTACATTATTGTCATTGTAGACTATTTTACTAAATGGTCTGAGGTGATTCCCACATCTAACAATACTAGGAAGGCTACAACTCTTTTCATTTTTAATCACATTATTACTCAATTCATAGTGCCTTAATCCATTGTCAATGATCATGGAAGTCATTTTCACAATTATATGATGTCGGAGTTAACTTCCAAGTTGGGTTTCTGGCATGAAAACTCAACTCCTTACTATCCATGGGCCAATGACCAAGTCAAATATACCAACAAAGTTTTATCGAGTATACTTTGTAATATGATAGGGATTCTGATGCAAACCCCCACCTCCTCCTAGGGCTCACACGACCTCCTAGTATAAGGATCATTCATCTCTAGAGTTGAATCATCCCTCAGACTCCTACTGAAACATCAAAATTAATTTCCATAGGATTTTTTTCCTTTCCCCGCACGCAAAATTGTGTTTGAAAGGGCATTATGAGGTCCGACTGAAGCGTAGGCCAAACCACTTTTTACCTTTGAAAGTCAAATCCTGACTCTAGCCCCTCTTTTTTTCCCAAAACCGCATGTGACTGAGGGCTATGACCAAGCACCTAACGATAATGTGCTACTTCGGCTCTCTGGAGCCTTAGGCTCCGAAATTTCTACTCTTGACACCTTCCAAAACTTCCAAATGTCAAATTGTTGAGTCACCTAAACATCTAAGGAATCAACGATCCACAATCCACGAGATGATCTATGGCTCATAGAATTTCCAGGACTCTAGGCTTCAGGAGTATCCCCTACTCCAACATGCAAATCCCATGAATATGTGAACTCTGAAGTAGCACATCGGACGACTACCGTCCACCTCGAATTGACGGTCCATGATTACTCTGCACTCTAGGTTTCAAATATTTTCACAATAGAGCACTGCAAATCCTCTGAACTTCGAATTGGAGAACTATTTGGAGGCTCACAGATCAATGGTCTATGATCCCTAGCAGTTAACGACTGAGATATTTTCATAACTCTGGGCTTCGAGAGTTCTTGAACCCTATCTCCACCACACCTATGGATATTCAAACTAACGAAGGGTTGGGATCCATGATCCATGTGTCCTTCACAACTAACAGTTGATATCAGATCTAGCCTTCAGGCCTTTAGGAGATCTCACACCACAATAATTTACACCTCCATTTCCACGAACTGTCGAACTCACAAAGCGATGAAGGGTTACAATCGATGGTCCATGTGTCATCAAAATTGGACGATTGAGATCTACTTTGGCTTTCGGGCCTTCAAGAGTTCTCAAACCTTAACACCTCAAATCCAAATTCCTTTGTAGTGTACACGCGATTTGTTCCCATGTGCACCTGACACCAATGGCCAGGATCTGTTCCATACATAGGAACTTTGGGAATTTCTCCTTCTATTAACACGATGACCCAAATATGTCATTGTGTCGTACTATGAAACTATGGTCTATCTACTAACACGTGGCCTTATAACCAACGACTAGGGTTTTGTTTGGGACTTCATAGCTTCAATAGTTTTTTCCTTTACACAATAACGACCTAGTTCGCCCAGACTACCAAACTTCTGGATATGCTTGATCCATGAACAATTGTCCCTTGTCTATCAATGACCGATATTAATTTAGGGATTTGGGATTTTGGGAGAATTGTCTCCTCCACAATGAACACATGAGAATTTACAAAATAGTGAAGTTTGAAGGATTTAGAGGGGTCAACAACCGCACTACTTACCTATATTAAATGATTGTTGATCCATGCACTCATATCCGACTGTTGGGATCTATTATCCTTCGTTGCATGCTCCTCCTCTAGTTTGGACTTAGATTCGACGGTCTATATATGTTACTGCAGTCAATCCAGCAACGACTATAGCTTCTCCTCTAACAACAACTTCACTTCCTCCTCAATGAAGGAATTCTCTCAATCTTTTGAAGGCTCGGCCTTTGAATCTTCTCTGCAGGGTCGACTCCTTGGTATTTGTTCGCACTAGACCTCTTGAGCTTGTTCAACACTTCAATGAAGTGTGAGCACACACTTGCGCTTCTCCTATTGTCTAACACTTGGACTTTTTTTTCCTTCTGCACTCCCTGCACAGGCACCGTGCATGCCTGTGCTATCTCTTCTACACTTGGGACCTTTTATGGTCACTTGGGCACTCCTTGCGCTTCTCCATAAATATGGAACTTAAATATTCTTGGTCTCTGCACACCTTGTAGAGACTCTGCACACTTTCACTATCTCTCCTGAGCTTGTAATTTCTCTAACTTCATTGGGTCTCAACCCTTATTCCCTTAATAATTTTTCATTCCCTCCTAGCACTCACACTCTACCTCCTTAGATTATAACTTGAAACACTTGACATCTAGCACATTCCTTGCACTTTCTCTATGTTGTCTTGCACTAGTCCTTCTGAGCTTAATCTTCTGGTGTGACCACTTGGAAACCTTCTCATCGAACTCCTGAACGAGTTGTTACACACTCCTTGTGCTAGATTCTCTGAGTCTTCGTTGACTTTGATGTGAAATTCCTTGTAGAGTCTCCCCTTCTCATTTTGAGACCCTTTCTAGTCTGCCCACTTGGGACGCTCTTCCTAAACTTGAAAAAGACTTCAAGCACACTCCTTGCACATGCTTCACAGATTTTTTCAACAACTTTGGTGTGCACTCCTTGCATAGTCGTGAGATCCCATAACACTCAAAGAAATACAAAAAGAGAATCATGTCTATTACTGCAAAGGGAACCTTCATAAATTCATGGCATTTACAAACATACACGGTAAACATTCATTCATTCACAAAATACACACAAAATCTCATATGCAGAGAAATATGCTCTTTTATTAAAACAAAATGTTTTTTACAATGTGTACAAGGTTGGACTACAAAAGAGTATGAGCTCTTTCTCTCAACAATTTCCAACAAACCTTTTACAACTCTCTTCAACAACCTCTGTTAGGCGTAGATTACATTTGTCCTTCATGATTGATGGAGTGCCAATTCAAAACATTGCATGTTTCAAAAGCTCATCTACACTTTCGATCCATAAAAGTTTCTAGCATTAGGAACAAGTGTGGAAACCTACATTCTCACATTTGTTTTCTTGTTTATTTTTTAATTTTTTTTAAATTTATTTAGGTTTTTTTATTTTGTTTAATTTTTTTCTTTATTCTTTTTACATTTTGTTTTTTCATGTTCTTTTTATAAATTTTTCTTTTAAAAGTTAATTGTTTTTGTGGTTTATTAGTTTTAGGGGTTTGTTTTGCTTTCTTTTTCCCAAAATGAAATTAAGATTTCATTTTTTAATATTTTTTTTAAATTGTGTTGTAAAAAAAACTTGTAAAAGAACTTGGTCTTTTTCAAAAAAATTTAACATGCTTAGAAAAAATATTTTCAATTTATTTATTTTTTGATCTAAATTTAAAGAAAAACAATAATAACACTTTTTCAATTTAAGATCCAATTTGATGTATTTTTTTTTGTTTCCATGTATTGGTTGTCAACACTAAAGTTTTAAATAAGTCGTAATTTTAGCTTCGAAAATAAAATGGTGCTACTAGTAGTGCCAATTTTGGATGAGAGGGTCAATTTTTTGTAATGGTATTGGTTTCCAAGTCCAAAAATCCATTATATGCTAACTATATATGTCTTCTCTATAATTTCATAAGTTTGACTAAATGTCTATGTACCACTAAACTTTTATGGTAACTTTCACAAAAGTTGTCAATTTCGATCCTTTCAATGGAGTGAACTTGTATGATATAACAATTGCACAAGATGATATCTCTCTAAAACTAGGCCTCCTTGGTGTATATAGGATGCAAAGGGTGCAATTATAATTAAAAGGTCTAATGGACCATTGGAGGTCCCAGAGAACCAATAAGGACAACCCGCATATAAAAGTAGAAATGCAATATATAAATATACCACGCTTAGAAACATTAGTGGCTTATTATGTTCTCCACTAAGAGTGAGAAATTTATTTGTTAATGTGTTTGTCCCTAGGAGTTAAAGGTTAACGGGTTAGTGTTTAGGTTTTAGAGATTAGGATTTAGGTGTTAACATCCATGGGTTAGGAGTTTGTTGGATAATATGTAAAAAGTTATGGGGGTTTTATTAGTGTCCTAGGGGTAGTTGTTAGTGCTTCAGTGGGTCAGGGGATATAGTATAGTGAGAGTATTTAGGATTTATGGGATATTTTTCAATAAGGAGTCAGGGTTAGTTATTAATGGGATACATATCCATTATTACTAGTTTAGTGGTTTAGAAGGTAAATGTTAGGCATTTGGGGTTAGTGAAATTATGGATTAGTAAGTTCAAATTTCTTGGCTAATGAAATAGTGGGTTAGTGGTTAGTAGGTTCTTAAGTTGTTGGGATAAATATTAATGTTTATCAATTTTATGGGATAATGGTTATAGGATTAGTGTTTAATGTTTAATGTTTAATGGTTGTGGAGGATTTTCTATAATTAAACTATGCCTAATATTTTTTTCTAGTTCGACACTTTGGGGAAAAAAAACTTAGACACAATTTAGATTTAGAAAATACTTCATAATTCAAAGTAACTGTGAAAATATTCATTGTCAAACAATAGTTAATGGGTTAGTTGTTGGTTGGTTAGTTCTTAGTAAATTTAGGGGTCAGTGGTTTGAATTTAGTCTTTATAGTGATTAATAATTAAAGGATATAGTGGCTAGGAGATAGTGTTTATAGTCATTAAGAATTATAAGTTATAAGGGTTATACGTTGGGGGTATACATATTATAGGGATACAAGGATACTAATTATAAGTTACATGTTATATTGCTCAGGGTTTAAGGCTCATAAATGGTTAAGGGTTAGTGGTGATATTGACTATATTAGTTAGGTGTAATTGTTTTTATGCATATTAAATATTATAGATTAAGTGTGATAAAGTTCATAAGGGCTAGGTTTTTTACATTATAGGGTTAGGGGTGAATTCCATGATTTTGATCTTCTATGTGTAAAATTTGATGGGTTTGAATCCTTTAGTAAACATCCTAAAATGATACCCCTTTGTTGAAATTAACTTCAAGAATTAATAAGTTTGATGGGTTTGAATCCTTTAGTAAACATCCTAAAATGATACCCCTTTGTTGAAATTAACTTCAA
>SNQJ01S0026169.1:2440-12913 GCA_010110895.2 Picea sitchensis | reverse complement strand
TTTAAATGTAAATTTTAATGTAAATTTTAAAAAATTAATAAATAAATTTTCAATTAACAATTTAGGAATTCATTTTGAATTTTTTTTATCAGTGATGGTATTAATTGTCGAGGTCATTGTTCCAATCAACTTCTAATTTTAATTCCAAAAATTTTTATCTTACAAGTAGCATCACTTTTTGATTCAAGGGTCGATTTTAAGGTTTTTGTCCGCGACGATATCGGTTGTCAAGGAAATAGGTCATAATTTGAATCTCTGCCAAGAAAGGATGCTACTAGTCCGAGATATTCAGTGAGAACTTTCTCTACAAAAATCTATGACGAGGATCTTTTATTGATGATTAATTGCATGTGAACATGCGAAAATAATTTATTAACAATGCATATGAACGTGAGAAAATTGTCATAATTATGTGCATATGTGCAATTAAATCTCTACTTAATCAGGCAAGAATGCAATCAAAAGTCACACATATAATTTGACACCCATGTGATAATGGAGTTCACTAGACATCCTAGTTACGTCTATGGTTCCTCTTTGAATATGAATTGCTTTATTATCCTTACTATAGTAAGGGTTGAAACCTTCTCACAAAATGTGGCACATGATCCATAAAGGGCTGAAAACCTAGAGAACCCTTCTCTTATACAAAGAGAACTTAAGGATCTCACATAAGTGACAATACTTCAGACACTTGAAGTACTAAATTCCTTTCTTCCAATCTCTCTTGAGATCTCTCTCCAAGATCCCTAAAGGGGATCCATAAGGGGATGAAACTCCGAGATTGCATAAGGACTTTATATAGTTTCCTTAATTCCATAATTCAATGATCCAGGGGATCAAAATATGATCAAAAATCAAAGTGATTGGAATTACTTGAAAACACACTCGTGCGTTGGCCTCGTCATCATGATCCCAACGCAACTTGAACGGTCTCAAATGGATGTCGTATGCGAGAGATATCACGTTCTGTCCACTTTGCCAAATAGGAAAAAAATTGTTGATTGTACAGTCTGTACAAGCCATGTGGCAACTGACCTTACAATCCATATAGACCATAGTGTTGACTTGGTATGGTATTGTACTGGTGACGTGGAAAGGTGTTGAGTTTGAAGTTTATGTGGCAGTGGTTGACGTGGACCAATGGATGGTCGACACGTGGCATGCTCGGAGTGAATGGGAAGGTGTCATGTGGCCCAGCGAGGGGCCACCACGTGGCACCCCATCATTGGTTTATGGTGTAAAACTTTGTTTGACTCTGCGAGGGTCAAACCCGGGACCTCCGACATGGCATAGTCTTCGCATAGGTCATGCCACCAACCCTCCTATGTATTGTTTCTTAACCCTTTACTTTGAAACTTTTATTTAAGTTTGTTTTAATACTTGGTTGGGCAGAGAAAAGGGTTGGGCTTATCCCTAGCCTGTGGACCTTATTACATAACCATGTCATATGATCGAAGTGCAGGAGATTTCAATGGTTAGTCTGATCGGTGTGGATGGTTAGCCCGATACCTAGCCACATGGGCCATGTGACTGACACCTCCATCGAAAAAGGTGCCAAGCCCCCTAACCGTGCAAAAAATTGCCACAAATTGTGGAACGAGAATGGTGTTGGGTTTTTGGCATGGGAAATGCCCGTGAGCTAGGTTAGACACATGTAGCTGTGTTTTGGTGAGCAGAGACAACAAGCTTGAAGGAGAAAACTTCCAGGAAATGATTTCTTCTTAGTTTTTTGCCAAACCAGGTGCAGGAAGAGCCCAACTAGGGGTTTTTAGACATTTTGGAGTGATTGAAGATATATTTTTTGCATTTTGAGCATTGTAAAGAAATTATTTTGACACTTTGAGCATTAATGAAAATGATTCATTGGAAGTAGCCCAAGAGAGGGATGAACTCATTTATCATTTTGTTCTTTTAATGTGCTTATTTTGATGGTTGCTATGTTTTTTTATATTGGAGATGTAGCCCAAGAGAGGGATCAACTCATTTATCATTTTTCTCTTTTAATGTGCTTATTTTGATGGTTTCTATGTTTTTTTTATGTTTCTCATGTTTAAGTAAAAAACTCATTAAAATTTATGTGGTTGCGACTTGATCCTATTTCCCAAGCACATACAAATTACACTTGCAATTTTAAAGAGACTAAAGCCTTTTCTTTTTCAGATCAAGTTGGTATTAGAGCATAGGTTTTTGAAGGTTTGATTGTTTGAAAGTGTTTGTTTTTTTATGCTTACAAGGTTGAAGATCACAAGAGGAGAAGGCCAACTTGTAGAGCCAAGTTCCTCAAGCTTCAAGGAGGTATTCACCAAGTATGGCTCATGAGGAGAGTCATGAAACTCTTACTTCAGAGGATGAAACTTTCAGAAAAGATTTCTATGATATGACAGAAATGGTGAAAGTTTTATTTGAAGAAATAAATGCAAGGTTGCAAGGTGAAAGCTCAAATCCTCCAAAGGGTAATGAACATAGTGGTGATAAAACTCCAAAAGGAAATGGAGGGAATGGTGATACTCCACCTCCTTCACCTTCATATTCAACTTATTCTACCATTTCACAACCACCTCAAAATTCTCCAAAATAACATGGTAAAATTCCTCCACAAACTCATTTGCTTAAGCTTGATATTAAATTTGAATTGTCTATGTACAATGGAAGGGTAAATGCTGAGAAATTGGATAGTTGGATTCATCAGATTGAAGTGTATTGTAGGATACAAAGAATCAAATATGATGAAACTAAGATTCATCTTGCATCTCTTAGATTGGAAAGTGTAACACTCATTTGGTGGGAAGCCAAAACTCAATATGACATGAAGAAACATCGTAAAGTTTTATCCTCTTGGAATGATTTTATTGTTGCACTTAAAAGACAATTTTATCCATTAGCATACATGCAGAAAGCTATTATGGATTGGAAAAATTTTAGACAATCTAAAGGGAAAAGTGTGCAAAGCTACACTCAAGAATTTAGAAGAAGAGCTTTGATTTTGGGTATAGATTTATCTTCTCAAGAAACTTTACTCAAATACATTGGAGGATTGCATAGCTACTTGAGGCACGAAATACTTATGTTTAACCCTACAAATCTAGATGAAGTTTGTGTACATGCAACTCATTTGGAATCAAAAGGGAGGAATGAACCTCAAGAGGGAAGAAAGAAGCCATTTGTTAAGGGAGACAATGGAAAGAAGAAATTCAAAGGAAATGGAAGAAAGAATGATTCAGTCAAGAAAGAGGGAGAGAAAATCTCATGTAAACATTGTTCCAAAGATGGTCATGATGAAGACCATTGTTGGAAACTTCATCCTGAAATGAGACCCAAAAATTTCATCCATAAGGGGAAACCAAAGACTACTGCAACTACACAACATGATTTAGGTTTTGATTCAGGAGATGAAACAAAAATTACATCCATGGGTTTTCAAGGTAAGGATTCTATTGCAAGTGCTAGTTCTTCAAGTAGTAGTAGCCTCAATGAAACTCAACATGAAAAAGAAAGAGTAGATCTTTACACATAAGGGTTATTTCAAAGCATACCAAGATAGATACTCTTTTTGATACTGGATCTCAAGCAAACCTCATATCTGAAGACACTGTTAAGAAATTGCATTTGGAAAATACTCCACATCCTAAACCATATCCTCTAGGATGGATATGTGACAAGAAGGTGTAAACTTAGATTTTTCATCACTGCAAACTTTATAGATGAGGTAGAGCTTGATGTTATTCCATTGGATATATGTGGTATTGTGTTGAGAAGCCTATATTTATATGATAGGAGAGCCATCTTTCATCGTCATGAGAACAAACATCATTTTTTTTTAAATGGAGTTGAGTACATTGTTAGAGCACATACAAATAAGTTGAATTTGTCACGTGTAAATGATGGATAAATGAAGAGATTAGTCAATGCTAGTAAGAAATTTGTCCTCTTGATGATCAAACCCAAAGACAATGTTGAAAAAGAAGATTTTCAAGGTTTTGATGCAAAGTTGAAATCTGATTTATATGAGGTTTTTAACCAATATGATGAGAAGTTTCAGGAACCAAAAGGATTTCCTCCAAAAATGGGTATCCAACATGAGATACAATTGTAGCAATATTTCCCTCTTCCAAACATTGGTATGTACAGGATGTCAGTCATGGAGAATGCTGAAATTAAAAAACAAATCCGAGTTGGTTGAAAAAGGGGTTATCATGCCAAGCACATCGCCATGTGGGTCACCAATTGTTTTAGTGTCAAAGAAAGATGGTACAGGGCACATGTGTGTAGATTTCAGAGCCTTGAACAAGATTACGGTAAAGAATTGTTATCCTCTACCTAGAATTAATGATTTTCTTGAGCAGTTGAAAGATGATAATTATTTTACTAAGTTGGATTTGAGAAGTGGATATCATCATATTATGATTGTTGAAGGAGACACACGGAAGATAATTTTCAAAACAAAGAAAGGTTTGTTTGAATTGATGGTAATGTCATTTGGGCTTTGTAATGCTCCTGCTACATTGATGAGAGTCATGAATGATGTTTTAAGGTCTTTTCTTGATGATTGTGTGATTGTCTAATTAGATGAAATTTTGAGCAAATCTCGTGAAGAGCATGTTATGCATGCAAAGCAAGTTTTGGATGTCTTGAAGAAATAAAATTTGTTTTCGAATATGTCTATATGTGAGTTTGGAAAGACCTTACTTGTTTACTTGGGACATATTGTTGGAGGATGAGAACTGAAAATTGATCCTTCCAAGGTCAAAGTCATTTTGGATTGGCCTAAGACTGACAATGTGACAAAGGTAAGAAGATTTTTGGGAGCAACCAAATATTGGAGAAATCTTATTGCTAACTTTTCTTCAATTGCAGCTCCATTACATGCAGTGACAAGCATCAAAAAAAAATTTGAATGGGGAGGCAAGAAACAAAAAGATTTTGATGCATTGAAGGAGAAGATTAGTTCAGCTCTAGTTCTTGCACTTCTTAAATTGAGAAAAATATTTGAGATCCAAACAGATGTAAGAAATTATGCAATGGGAGCAGTCTTGTTGCAACATGGTGAGCCCATTTGTTTTCATTCTAAAACTTTTAATGGTGTTGTGATTAATTATCCTACTTATGATAAGGATTTGTATGCATTGGTGCAAAGTGTGAAAAAATGGAAACATTATTTGTTGGGAAAATAAACTATCATTCACGCGGATCATCAATCATTGCAATACTTATAATAAATTACAAAGCTATAAGAAGAAAGGTAGTTCAGATGGATAGGTTTTCTACAAAAATTCCACTTAGTTATAAGGTATAAGAAAGGCATTGATAACAAAGTTGTCGATATGATTTCTAGGCCTATTTTTAGTGCTTCAGTTATTCCTAAGAATAATTCTACCATGCATGAGAGCTATGTTGAGCAATATGCTTTAGATGTTGATTTTAAAGAGTTTTATGCAAATTTTTGTCATTGTAACCAAGTTGAGGAATTGGATTACCATGTGCATGATAAGCTTTTGTATCATCTTGGCAAGCTATGTATTCCACAGGGTGAAAGAGTCAACATCATAAGGGAAGCTGTAACATCCTCCNGCGTGTGTAGAAGAAACAACCCCCTCGACTCTACGTCACCACTCTAACCAATAGGATGCAAGTAAGACGAACACAATCAAGACGACCCGACATACCGTAGTGACAACAAGAAACAAACGCCCCTGGATATAAGGCGTGCAACTAACAGCTGTAAGCAGAAACAGACACCAGGGGTTAGGCACAGTAATGTCAGAGAATGAAGGAATCCAACAGTAGAGTCGCAGTAGTGGAACTGTGACTTTAAACAGCCCGAGACTACTGATACGGCTCAGAGTGTGTCGCAAGAGTGGAACTGTGCTTTTAAACAACCCGAGACTCTTGATACGGCACTGGATTCCTTCCACCGGATTTACACATAGACATAGATACTAAGCTACAAGAGGTGTCTATATCCCTCCCGACACAAACATACTACGCAATTCAATACCACCAGGTGCTACAAAATCAGGGACAATCATGACCTCTACGGGAGACGCAAGTCAGGAGGACTCAATCGACCAACCACTATTGAGACCCGAAGACATCATCAAGACCAACTGNATGATATCTTAGCCGAAATTCTGAGGAAAGTGAAGAAAAGAAGGCCGAAATGCAAGGAAGGATAAATTCTTTTGAAGGTGCTTTCTAAGGTATGTTATTTTCAGGTCATCTCACCATTTTCGCTATATATTTTTTTCTATAATGATTCAGATCCTGAAATTGCTATGCAAGTGATACAACATATCCTGTAACACCACCATATGTAACACCCCTCCTAGCTAAGGACATCTACTCAGTCAACCGGTGAAAATTTTTCGTTAAAGTGTGTGCGTGTTTGTAGAAGAAACAACCCCCTCGACTCTACGTCAACACTCGAACCAACAGGACGCAAGTACGACGAACACCATCAAGATGACCCGACATATCATAGTGACAACATGAAGCAGATGCCCCCGAACAGGAGGCGGGCAACTAACGACTGTAGGCAGAGACAGACACCAGGGGTTAGGCACAGTACTGTCACAGAATGAAGGAATCCGACAGTAGAGTCACAGTAGTGGAACTGTGCCTTTAAACAGCCCGAGACTACTGATACGGCTCAGAATGTGTCGCAAGAGTGGAACTGTGCCTTTAAACAGCCCGAGACTCTTGATACGACACTGGATTCCTTCTACCGGATTTACACACAGACATAGATACTAAGCTACAAGAGGTGTCTATATCCCGCCCGACACAAACATACTACGCAATTCAATACCACCAGGTGCTACAAAATCAGGGACAATTATGACCTCTATGGGAGACTCAAGTTAGGAGGACTCAATCGACCAACCACTATTGAGACCCGAAGACATCATCAAGACCAATTGCTCCATTAATTATCATTAACCGACGAAGACTTATCATAAGGTAAAGGCCAATAATCTCAACCCCCGTTATTAGTTATAAGTCTTTAGGCACGAGTTTAGGGATAAACAATAAGCACAAACGCGATGCATTTTTCGGTTAATTTCCATAAGCGAGAAATGATACAATAACATAAGGGTAAGTCCTCGAACATTACATTCTCGAGTTATTTTCCTTCCCTCCCAATTTATTACCACCAAGTACAACAAGGGTTAAATAACGTCGACCCTTGTAGGAAAGTGTAAGCCAATACAACCTCATCAACTACCCAACCAGTAACTCTGGCTAAGGGTCAAAATCTAAGATCTAAACGGACGCTAAATACCGATCGTTGAACCGGTCTAAGTGCATTGTAATCTTATATCCTGATGGCAGGTCTAAAATCAATTGGTCGATTACAACTTTAAGTTACTGTTGAATTCGATTAAAACTCAATAAGTCTACAAGTAAACCTTAATTTAGCATTAAGGATCGATCTACCTAAAGGGGTTAATAATTTAAAGACAAGATAACAAGTTGTAATAACTAACCCAATCCATCCTTATAAATGCATAAAAAGAATAAACCCCTTCTTATAAATCTATGAATACATCTTTTTATAATGAATGAACGAATAAAACCCTTCTTAAATGATTAATAAAGGAATACCTCTTTCCATTAAATAAGAATAAAGGAAAGAATAAAACCATTCTTAAATGATTAAATAAAATAATACCTCTTTTCCTTAAATAAATAATTAAAAGAAAAACCCTTCTTAACTATTAATAAAAGAACGCCTCCTTCTTTAAATAAATATTTAGGAATAAATCCCTTCTTATAATGATTAAAGGAAGAACACCTCTCTTCCTTAAATAAATAATTAAAGAAAAACCCTTCTTAAACGATTAAATAAAAGCATACCTCATTCTTTAAATAATTAATTAAGGAATAAACCCCCTTTTAAATGATTGAATAGAAGAATACCTCCCTTCTTTAAATAAATAATTAAAAATAAAACCCTTCCTAAATGATTAAAGGAAGAAATAAATATTTCTTTACATACATAAATATGCATAACAACTCCTTCCTTAATCTGTGTGTATCCTTCCTTAATCTGTGTGTATCCTATGGTACCAAGCGCTAACAAATTAAATTTTCCTTAATAATTTAATCCTTATTGGACAACTAAAACTCACGGATTTGAAAGACATCAATTTCCAGCTGATGTGCTAATTATATCAACATTCATTTCCTTTCTCCAATGAATAATAAATAAAATATTCCTTTGCAACATTCCGCCTTAAGTTAATGAGGATACGGTGTTTGGAAATGCTTAAAGGTTCGTGAATATGTGAGCGTAGGATTGGGGACATTGAAGACTGCGAGCGAAACACGAGGAATGTCAGTTCGCTAGGAAAAATCGGGAGGGAGCGTTTACCATGCGCAAAGGAAGTTCCCCCTCCCCTTTTTTCGCCTTAGATCATTACTATGACAGATTAGGATATTCAACTCGGAAATTAAACATCCGCTCAAAAATGACTTGGAAAGGATAGGTTCGCGAATCAAGATGGCTCTGCAATCGAAACAAATTTGGGCAAAGGGTTGACGCACCGAGTTTCTCACAACTGAATACAGGAAAGGACAGGACGTTTCCAGGTGGAAGAAAGTGATCGTGGTGTAACGCTAGCCGTTCGGCTAACGCCTCTGTCATCCATTAAGATGTGTCGTCAGTTAGAGGGTTGTCATATGACCACCATTAAGTCGCTGACCCCCAAAGGAACCGTGCCCGGAGTTTAATCCGTTGTTTCCTCTACATGCAGGGAATCCTGTCGGCCTCATCAACGAGGGCGCTGGAAGGAACCATAATGCAACCTTCTCACGAAAGGTGACGGCGATGCCCCTCACTCACGTTGAGTCTATGATANTAAATGCATTATAAATTTACCAAAGTAAAACTATAAATAAGTTTCAATTTGCTTCCTTTCTTTACATAGTTGATCTATCTTTACACTTGCTAATTTATTATTTGGTATTCCATGAGGCCAAGTTGTTTTGACTCTCTTGTATTGTGGGTGAAAAGACCTGTGGAAAAACCCGCTGCAAGTAATCCATCTCGACTCCCTTCAAAATTCCTGGCAGACTCTTCTATGAATTGTTATATCTCAGATGGATTTTCTGTAGCGGATTTTCTTGAAAACTCTTCATTTTTTTTTTCCCTTCCTCCCTAGGGTTTGCAAACATTTTTTTTTCCCACTGCCTACTATCCCTGTTTTGCCTGTAGTAGAAATGTGTATTTTTGTTAAAAATATATATATATAATGTGAATTTATTGTTATAGCAACACATACTAGAAATTTAAAAAAAAAAAATTAAAACATCGAGCATAAATTATTCTGTGAAGGATAAAGCCAACTAATGATGACTAAATCATACATAAATTTGCGCACAGTTAAAGTAACTCCCAGCTTGTTTTAAGATAATTCGTTTGAAATTGGTGACAGTTAGATTTGCTGAAACTAGTTTGTTTTACTTTATTTAAACATATCAGCCAGAGCAAAAAGGCCCTGTGTTTGACTAAAATTATTAAAAATAGGTCACAAGCTTTTGTAAGCACAGTTCTGGAATTCGCTTTATCCTGAAATAAATAGCTAAATGAAATACATATTTGAAATCATCGAACAATGTAGAATAGTGCAAAACAATCCTACATATAGATCTATTTTTCAGTCTAACTTGGGAACCTCGTCAACAGAGCATTTAAAATATGCAGGATTCCATCATTTTTAAATCAATTTAACTTTAATAGTAGTGTTGCCTCCTGCGGTCGCCATCCTAGTGTGGTAGCGTTTCAGCTGACCAGGTAGGTTGATGGTGCCATAGGTGTATGCTCCACAGATCGGGAATTTCTTATGGAGGAGTGTGTCACCGCGACTCCACGACTACGAGAGTGATTCCAATCCTAGTTGGGAAGGTCTGTGTGGGTGAATCGGGGTGAATCCCCATCCTACTATCATTGTCCAGTCCATTCCGGTTAGGGAAGGCTGCTAGATGTGTGTCCTTCCATGAAGAATAACTCTGTCGGATGGGAGGCGAAGCACCTTGATCCGTGAGGCGATGCGAGAGCAACAGGAGGTTATGTGACTTGAATTGGAGTTAAGCGCGTCTTAAAACCCATAGTGAGAGGCATGTAAAGCCAGGTGATTTACACAAAACAACCAGAAATACGTCCAGGCACACCTGTGCTATAGTAATCTGGTCATTCCTGAAGGAATACGCCTCCGCAAGGCGGGTGATAAGACCCAGCCTTCATAACCTCTTAAATACGCCAGGGAGGTAATTCCTCCTACAGATGCTAGGATGAGAATCCTAGAGCGCAGATGGAGTCTTCGACCAAGCTAGAGCTTGATGTCTGCGTCGAGATAAGACCAGGTTATGTCATAAAATTATTTGAAGGGGCCTTCCTTATATCTTATTTCTACGATATATCTGGAAAATTTTGGGGTTGCATGTGATGAATTGGCTTGCCTTGACTTTGCC
>SNQJ01S0026168.1:119604-139837 GCA_010110895.2 Picea sitchensis | reverse complement strand
TGGCTCTTTAATTCAAAATCTTGATCTGCAAGTTTATGGGAATTTGGCCCTCGGAGAAAACATTGAACAACTAGATCCAAGCAAATTGGAAACTCCATGGTAAGTTCTCGACCTCCATCCTTGGACAAGTATTTTTCCTAGTGGTCCTGGAGTCTTAGAATGAAAGGGAGTGCATTTTTTAGTCAAGTCCCCAGTTATTGAATAAGGTAGGTCCTTTTATGTTTTTTGGTTGATGATTTTGATCCCCATATAAAAACCCTTGCCATTATTGTACTAGTATGGGTTCGTCTTCCCTTCCTCCCCGTGGAGTTATGGAATGAATATTATTTTAGGTTGATAGGGGATGGACCAGAGACCTTCATCAAATCATTAAAAATTACTCAATAGGGTAATATGTCCTCATATGCTCAGATATGTGTAACTACATATTTGAGCAAGCCTATCCATGAGGAGATATAAATCAAGTTGGGTAAGAAGTTGCACAATGAGATCCTAGACTAGAAGGTAATTCCCTTCAAATGTTGGATCAACCAAAAATATGGGCAGTGGAAAAGCATGTGCCAATCCAAACCTCATAAAGAAGCCATGGATGCATATGGTTTCAATTTTAAAAGGGAAGAAACATGGGCCAGTGAAACAAAATGAAGGTACTTCTATTCATGTTAAAAAAAATAGTTTTGTTAACTTAAACCCTTTTGATATTATAAGATAAAGAAATCAAGATAAGGATTCAAATCCAAATTTGGAAAAGGAGGCACCTAGTGAGGCTCTATCCCCTCATAAAATTCCTAATAACCCCAAGGTAATATTGAAATATTGAAACCTTCATATAATCAACCCAGTGTGGAAAAATCTATTGATTCTTGAACTAGTGCCAAGAGTCCTAGGGCTAGCATTGAGATCCCAATACATACTTCTTAGCTCAAGGAATTGGATGAGGAGCCTAATGGAACCACCTTGAAATCTAACCATAACCTCCAAAGTACTAGATCCAAGACAAAGACAAATGACGGCCAAAAGAAACTGGGTAGGAAATCCCATAAGGACAAAGGGGAGGATTAAGCTTTAGAAAATATGAAACATGAAATGTAGAAACCACTAAAGGATTTCTTCTAATAAAAAATATAATGGGGCCTAGTAAGATATGATTGGGATTCCCAACCATCCGTGTTCTTGTTAAATAGGGCTCTCCCCTTTGTCTTCAATGATGAAGATCATGTCATGGGATATCATAGGAATTGAGTCAGTTGCTAAGAAACAACCCTTTAAGAGGAAAATTAGTATGGGGAAACCTGATTTAGTTTTCATTCAAGAGTCTAAATTGGATCACAAAAATGGAAGATCTTGGAAAATGGGTTTGGCCTCAACCTCGTGGCCTCTACATCAAAATTGTTGGAAGGAGTGGAGGAGTGACCATTTGGTACAACCCAAGCCTCTTAAACGTGCTTGAATCATATATTTGGGTATTTTGACTCACCTTAAAGGCTTGGCTGATAGTCTAGAACCTCTCTTTTTACCAAACAAATGTTTATGAACTAGTGCTTGTAGTCTTGAGACCGCCTTGGTGGAACTTACTTTGAAAGGAGCATAAATTCCTCAATGATATCCCTTGGATTGTTGCAAGGGGGAGATCTCAATTTGATTATATAATCTCATGAAAATAATAGGGAGTATCAAGAATAACAAAAGAAATGGAAAATGGTTTATCATGGAAAGACTACATAGATTCTTGATAATTGAAGACTAGTTGGAGCTAGGCTTCAATATGGAGTCACATATTCTTAAAGGTGCATTATCTAACCACTGGGAAATTACTCTTGGAATTTCAAAAGAGTAGAATGCCACAAACATCCCTTTCCAATTTGAACAAATTATGTGGATCACTCACCTGGAATTTATGGTCTAAATTCATGAATTGTCGCAAGAATTTAGAAATGTGCCTGGATCAAGAATGTTTTATCTTCCACAAAACACTTCAATACACAAAATATATATCAACGCTTGGAAGACAAAGGCATTTGGAAATATATTTAAGGAAAATGAAGAGCTAGAATAATAGATTATTAAGCTCTAGAATATTGTCAAAGAAATATGTGGTCAAAGGACTTCCTTACAAAAGAATCCACAATCAAAGTGGATGTACAAAATGGAAATAAATTACAAGAAGGAGGAAACTTTTTTGAGGAAAATAGAAAGAATTCAATGGCTCAAAAATCAAAATCACAATACAAATTTCTTCCACAAAATCTTGTATCGATAAAGTCCACAAATCACATTTCATATGTTATTAACAATGAAATGAACTCTATGGAAGGCCATGCAAACCTCTGCTCCAAACTTAGTGGAAGACCATGCTAACCTCTACTCCAAACTAGTAAACTTCTTTAACAACCTCTTGTCTGACCCTATAGTATGAGCAATGGAAGAAAATATGTAGGTCCTTACTTATATCCCTCATTTTGGTTTCCCAAGATTAAAATGAGAGCCTTCTCTAGCCTATATCAAAGCCCGAACTACATGAAGTAGTGTTTGTCTTGATGAGTGGACAACCACTAGGCTTGGATAGCTTCTGAGATGAATTCTTCAAGCTAACAAGAGGCATCATTAAATCTTATCTTTATGTGGTAGAGGAACCCATAGAATTAGGATCTATGATTAAATCCATAAACTCCATCATCCTCACCTTAATCCAAAAAAAAAAATGAATTGCATGACCATTGACAAGTATCGTCTAATTTCACTTTGCAGTTCTCTTTACAAGATAGTAACCAAAATTATGGCCTCTACATTAAAATATATACTGCAATATATTATGTCAAACAAATAGGGTGGTATTATAGTTTGATGACATATCTTAGATAGTTTGATCACAATGAAATAGGTCATCCAATCAAACTATATCTATCCAAAGCATATGATAGAATTAAATGTGATTTCCTCCAAGAAGTCCTAACTAAATCTAGCTTTTCTAGCCAATGGATTAAGTGGGCTTTGAGTTGTGTATCCACTACATCATTTATTGTTCTTATCAATAGATTTCATTCATCCTTCTTTAAACCAACCATAGGACTTCACCAAGGGTACCCTCTATCACCTTTCATCTTTATCATTTTAATGGAATAGATGGGAAGATCCATTTCAAAATCCAGAGAAGAAGGGTTTGTGAAAGGCATTGTGATATCCACAACATGTATCTCATATACCATTCCCATATGTGGATGATTCCATGCTCATAGGAGAAGACACCATTCAAGAAGCAAGATCCTTCAAGCAAATATTGTAGACCTTTGAACTAGCTTCAAGCCAATAAATAAGCCTTTGTCATTCCATCACTTTTTTTCTCAACCCAAACATTCAAATAAACCAAATGATCATAAAAATTTGGGGGTTCTCCAAAAGTAAATTCCCCACAAAATATATGGGATATCCACTTACATCCTTAGGTTATACCATAAAGAAAAAAAATCAAAGGGAATTTCATACTTGGACAAACAAATGCCTCTCACTAGCTAGAATATTGGTATGCATATCCACAATCCTATCTATTGTTCCTATTTTTCTTAGCTTGGTTCTCATTGATCCCAAATTAGCATTGACTAAAATTGAATCTATCTTGAGGAAGTTTCTTTGTGTAGGCATATCCAAAGAGAGGAAATTGCACTTCCTCCTATGGCTAGAAGTAACAAGACCCAAATGAGTAGGGGGATTTTGTCTTAAACAATTACAACAAACAAATCTATCCCTCACAAAAAATGGTTTGGAGAATGATAATAAATTCTCCTCGGAGTAAAATACTTCAACACATGGTCTCTCAGTATTCCTCCCACTCTTGTGATACCTGGGTTTATTTTGAAGGCCAATCAAAATTAAAGTTCAACTAGCCTTCTCGAGAGGGTAACCAATCTACTTTGATTTTGTGAGTCAAGGATGAAATCAATGTTTGAATACAGAAATCCTCCACAATTCTATTTTCTTCATCATTATTAATCTCATGATAGAAGTACAACTCTAAACTTCTATGAGGTTTATTTTGATAGCTTCCCATGCAACTTCTAGGTTAGATATTTATCTTTGAAGATGTGTCAGTCCTTGCCTTCCAAAGAGAAATTATGAATCCAAACACTATGACCCATAAAACAAATTTGGGAACTCCAAAGAATTTTCTCCATCTTGAGAAAATAGGCTCAACATTTGGAATGTCATAAAGGGAAACATCACTAAAAATAGACCAATGGTTCCATATCTATTTAGCAATGTCACACCCAAGGTATTTTTTAGTGGTGAAATTTCGCCAAATGGCTATTTTTTGGCCATTTCTAGAAAAAAATATTCACCAATTGGTTTAAAATTTGCCTATTTGTAACATAAATATGATTAAATTGATAATATTTGCCAAATATTTACAAGTTTTAATAGTAAATAATATGTTTTTTCTAAATATTTGAATCCTTAAAAAAATACCCTAAGTCATACCATAGTAGAATGTAAGTATGGAAGAAGAAACATATTTGTTGCTAATACTATAAGAGGGTGACCATCAAAGGCTAATATACTGACTTGATATGAATTAAAGAGTCTTCATAAGGATTCTACTAAATGTAAAGAAGATATATTTGGCAATTGAGATATAATTGGAACAATTATTTCATCTAAAACATCACACCATGTTGTCTTAACTCGCAAAGTTTGAGACCCAACAGAAATCAAGAGTCTGTCTCTTAGGTTAGAATTGTTGGGCTGATAACACAAACCTAAATTATCACCCAACTACAATCTCCTCCCCAATATCCATGTGAATTTTCTATTGAAAGGAATAGGCTCTGATAGTAGGTTTCCTTTCACCTTATTCTCACTGATATGGGACCACTTGACCAAGCTTGTGGGGATGAATCTACTTATCCCATTTTCATCCAAAGACAAAGATCCAATCTTGATTGGCCTCCATAGGAACTTAGGGATCCATCCTTCAAGCCTTGTATTGAGTAAGGCCATGATTTTTAGCTCCTCTAGGCCTCTGGTATGGCTCTATTAATCAAATTTCCATATATAATCAATGCTCGCAAGAGATTAAGGTCCACATTAGAATCAAGAAGTTATCTAAAGAGGAATTTTTGGTTTAAAACAAATAGAATTAGGACCTTGAGATGGTTAATAGATGCAAGGAGTGTGATATCTAACATCTTCCTACTAAAATCTAGTTTTACCAAAAAATGGAAATGGCCAATTGATGTTGGCATTGTGTCGAAGAGAAGGTTTAGATGCAATTCTAGGATTTTAAGGTTGGAAAGGGGCTCAAGTTTGGGGTTCACACCCATTATTTTTTTATTATTGAGGCACAAAATATGGATATGGGTTAGGTTAGATAGTGTGGTGGCAACAACATAATTGAGATTGTTTCCATGGAGATCTAGAGCACCTAGTCAGGTTGCACAATTTTTGAGGGACACTACACACATCCCCATTATTTCTCAATATCAAGGAATTTATATAATTTCCAGATACCATATGGATTAAGGGATGGGATTCGGACTATCTGTGCAACATTTATAAAGGAATGAATTCTCTCTTCTTCTTTTTTCCAAAAAAAAAAATTGCAATTTCCTTTATTTCAAGAAGAAACATTGAAAATACATTTAGAAATGTGTATATGGAAATTGTAACTAGAAGAGTAAATCACTTCAACAACTATCTCTTAAACCATCGAGTCCAAAAAAAGTAAGATCTTTAATTTCAATATTTGTAATTGTCAACTAAGATCCAATAGCTCAAAACTATTATAGTAAAAAAAAACCTCAACAAGGAAACTAAAGAGTAGTACTTAGGTCATTATTGAACCAATAAAGACATTTCAAAAGGGAGCACCAAGTGTCCATTTAACACAATAGAACATCAATTAGACAAATATTTATCTATTAGATATCAAATCAATTTTAGGATCCCTGAGTTCTATGATCTTCAATAAGCCTATTGGAGCATGCACAACTCTTTTGGAGAATCTACAGTATCATGTAGTTCATGATGGATATGGTTGCAAGGAGCTCGACCCATTTCACTCAAATTCTCCTTGACCTTCCTAATTAGATGATCGATCCCTAGATTGAGCTACCTAGAATTCCCAAAGATCCAATTGATGACCAACTGTGAATCCTCAAATAGGTCCCTACAACCCTTTTACACTAGTAACTCCACTAGTAATAGAACAATGTTCCCCTCAACAACATTGTTAGAACCATACCAAATACCATAGGATAAAGAGATAGAATGTTGACTAGTAAGATGAAAAATGCCACTAGCCCCACAAATGCAAGGATTCACCTCAGACACACCATTAAAATAACCTCACGGCCTAGACTCATCAATAGATGGGTGAGAAATGTGCCTTGGAACCTTAGCTATAGTCTCCTTTTGAAAACCCTCAAAGACATATCTGATTTTGAAAAACACCTAAAGGGGAGACAACTTCCTATCTTCAAATAATGTCACGTACCTCAAGGTCCAAATGGTCAAGCACATTATGAGAGGTATAGCTTCAAAAACATCGAAACTCTTATTATCCCACTAGAACTTCAAACTCTCCCCCAAGGTTTCCCCTCTCCAACTACAAAGACCAACAGTAAGCGTAATGGATACATCCTAGACTTCCACCATGAAATGGAAACCAACATGCATGTGGAAAACTAACTTCAAGGCACATCTACACAATACACACCTGCGTGGACTCTCAAAGGAAATCTTAAGAAAATTAATACATGTTAGTATTCGATATGAAAGAGTCATCCATAGAAACATCCTATACATAAAGGGAGCCCTTAATTTCCAAACCTTTACTCACCACCATTTAGGATCTTAATCCATCTCCATGGAGAAAATTGCCTCATAACCAATATTCAATGTGTAGAAACCCCCAGTTAGATTTTGGCCCACACTAAAGTGTCTTCCACCTCCATCTCACTCGTTGTCTTCCAAATTCACCAGAGTCGGGTCTTTCAAAGATAACCAACCTTCACCCCACAGACCCACTCCATTGACTATTTTCACAACAACTAATGTAAACTCGATAAGCCCCCATAGGATATTATCGAAATCCATAGATATCCTACAATAATTTCCCCCTCCAACCCATGGGTCCACCCCTTAAGGAATACTTCTATCATCACCAACCTTCCAAGCCAGCGATTTCCAACCAATGGGAAATCTTGAACCAAGGTTTTCCATATGATATATGCATTTGAGCATGATTTACTTGGGATATGAATCCATTCCAGAATTGAAAGCGATGAATGTATTTTGAAGTAAAACATCTCACTAAAGACCCTCCCCTAAATTGACCTTCCAAAAACATTTTGCAACAAGGGACTTTCAAAAGAATAAAATATTTTTAAGGCTCTAACATCCTTCCTTCTTGGGACTAACTAATCTCTCCCACCTTACTGGAGCCATCTTTATCTTTCATGCTTACTAGTCCATAGAAACTGAAGATTTTTTTCTTGATCTTTTGAAAAATACCTTTAGGAACGTAAGCTAGATACTACCAATAAATAGAAATTTCTTCAATCATAGCTTTGACTAGGGATAATTTGCCTCCTAATTATAGCCATCTTATGTACCAAGAGGTTAATCTAGTCTCAATCCTATTATAAAACTAGAACCAATCCTTGATTATGTACTCATTTCACTTAAGATTGAAACTAATGTATTTAAAACCTTCTTGAAAATCTCCTACATTAAAAGTAAGGAGAGATTAGATGGCTCTTTCTTGATCCAGAATAGTATTATGAAATGATATGCAAGATTTCATCTAATTGACCTCCATCCCAATAACACCACAATAAATATCTAGATCTTGACGAATGTATTTTTCATCCCTTAGGGACCCATCCTCTAAAAACTATGCATTGTACATGAATAATAGATGAGTAATATAGATGAGGGCTCCCAATCTAATACCCTTTAATATGCCTACCCCTCTTTTAGTAGTGAGACATCTACTCAAACCTTTAGCAACCAATAGGAAAAGTAAAGGAAAAAATGGACATCCCTACCTCAAACCTCTAGTAGGATGGAAAAAGGATGAAGTAGAACCATTGTTTAATAATTAGAAATAAACAAAATAAAAGCAACCTTCCACCCACTTTACAATCTCACAAGAGAAACCAACATGGAGCATCATCAACCTATTATAATCCCATATTATTTTATCATATGATTTGGATAAGTCTAATTTGAATATAAAGGATGGTTTCTTCTTTACCTCTATTGAATGAAGGCCTTCTTGTGTTATTCCTATAGCTTCATGAATTTGGCACCCATCTAGAAAACTAAATTGTTCACTTGAGATAATAGGATGTTGAACTGGGTTGAGTCTTTTTCAATAATCTTGGCAATGATCATGTTGCATTACAGAAAGAAATGGGCCTAAAGTCATTAAAAGTGTTAGGGACATCCTTCTTAGGAATCATGGCAAGGAAAGTAGAGATAAAAAAAAACCACACTTTACCTAAGTTCTGTGATCCCTCCATTACTAAAAGAAAATCATTTCCAAAAAAATCAAAGAAACCATCATAAAAACCAATGAGAACCTATCAGGGTCGGGGCACTTATATTTTGAAAGGATTTAGTGACCAATTGTAACTCCATTAATGAAACCGCTTTCATTAACTCTTTATTCTGATCCCAAATCACAAAATTAGGAAAAAATGTGGTCATTTTAACCACCTCAATAATGTTTTCTATCGGAGGTAACTTGAAAATATTGCTAAAATGATTGATTCAAACTTCAAAAATACCCTTGAAACTATGAACCTGAGCCCCTTGACCATCCTTGATATTCTGAACAAAATGGTGGTTCTTCCTTATTTTGGCATAGTTATGGAAACATTTCATATTTTCATCCCCTTGAGCAATCCAAGTCACTTGACTTTTTTTTATAGCATTTGGCTTCTTCCTAGTCCAAAAGACCTATTTTGATTACTTCTTTCACCTTCATATTTTCCATTTCTTCTCACTAAAAATACCATTCGAATTTGATTTAAATATATTTGATATATCTTCCACCAGGATCCGTATCTTCTCTTGAGGATCATTATTCTTTGCTTTTGTCCATGCCATGGCTTTCTTTTTTATTCTCTTGATATTATCATTGAATTGGAGCATGGTTGAGTCTTCCCTTACACTATTGATATGCTTCCATTCACTAAACCATTTCCCTAAATTTAGGGTCACTCATGGAAAAAAGAGTTAAATTTGAAAGGACCAAGTGGCTTTGGGGCTAGATCCCCAACTTGCAATAATATAGGAACATGATTACAAGGCGCTTCACTAATCCAATTTCTAAGGATACCCACATTCTCAACTAGCTTCTCCACCACAAGAAATCTATCAAGCCTTTTGAAAATAACACCGCCCCTTGTCCTATTAACATTGGACACAAGTGCAATGTCTCCATTCTTCCAAATTCCCCCCATAATTCACTATTTCTCATAATAAAGTTTATGTCACCACCCACAATAACATTTTCCTTCCCTTCTATCTAAGTTGCAGAGAAAGAGTCCCAAAAGCATTCATTGTCCACATAATGGTCATAAACATTAAGTGAAATATCCTTGGCCTTATTGTCCTGCATAATAGATTTCTAAATCATTAATATTTCCATATTATTTGAATTAACTATTCTCCTTAAGGAGTTTCTTTTGAAGCAACTCTCTAGGCCTGTAATATTATATGAGAGCACAATCCATTTTTAATCTTAGAGAGGAATTTGCATGATTTAAGGGCCCCATGAATTATCATTTGCATACTCTTCTCTATATGCTTGATGCTTAGATTATGATAGGAAAGATTTCCTATCAATATGAGCCTGGCCATCCCAGATATCCATGCTTATTCCACCTTCCATGTGTTGATTTTTCAATAAGCTAGGTTAAGCATGAAGTTCATTCCATTTTATCATTTAACTTAACCATAGACAATAATGTTATAGCAACCAATATCATAAGAAGAAACACCATGCACAAGAACACAAGAAGACAAGAAGTATCCTGGGAAACCCATCTCAACAAAGGAAGAAAATCTAGCCAAATCCTTTGCTATATTCTTCAAGAGAAAGACCTTCACCACCAAGAAAGACCTAGCACACAAGAGGGTGTTCAAACCCTAGAATACTAGTTCCCAAGAGAGGTGTGCACCTTTTCCCAAGTAGATGTACTTGCTGAAATTTCCAAACTCACAAGAAAGATATGATTCCACATTGGGGAATTTCCATTTACTTATATTAGACTTATCCTATCAACCGAAGTTTCTAATGGCTCAACAGGGTCGACCTCACTAAGTCATATTATTATAAATAATATTATTATTATTATTATTATTAACCATATTAATCATCTTTTACATTTATTATTAATCACATTAAGGTGGGGCCGACCTGTACCCTTTACATAACAATTAGGGTTACAGGCATGTATGACTCTTGAACAACATATAGCAAAGGATCTGATACACCCACTAGTGCTCATCCACTAGGGGCACATCCATATGGATGTCATATCTCTGGCTCACTGCATTACACAGAAGAACCGCATTCACTTGTGCTTATCCACAGGCACGTCCACTCTACAAATCTTCTTTCCCACTGCCTCACACAGGAGAATCATCTGGATTTTTCTCGTCAACTCTGCTACTTAGAGGAGGCTAACACATCATCTTCATTTATGTTCACATGACGATGCACCCAACACTTTGGGATTTCACAAGTTCACCTTGTGCTCAACCACAGGCATGTCCAACTCATCAGATCGCCTTTGCCACTGGATAATCATCTAGATTTCTTCTCACTCTTTGAATGGAGGAGGTCATCTCTATGTTCCTAGCTCTGTCTCGGGAAGGAACCACGTACCCTTCTTAGGGGCTTTCTTTTAGGTTTGTAAGCTGAGAGAAAGACTTCACATAGTTGCAATGTTCCACACCTCACAGGTTTGTAAGATGGAGAATGTCTCACATAGCTGCATTCATCAACACTCCCTCTCAGCCAGGGAGGCATCCTTTATCATGTCAAGTCTCACACAGATGTATTTTGAATTTTGTCTTGGTTGGAGTTATCGGCACTCCCTCTCAACTAGGGAGCCATTCTTCACGAATTTAATTTGGTGAATATATCTACAATCTGCTCATGTGTAGGAAGGTACTGCATGTGTGTGATTTTCCTCTACATCATATCCCTGAAATAAGGATATTTCATCTCATTGTATTTCGATCCATCATGAAACACTGGGTTCTCAAGGAGATTTACTCATGGCTCTTGGTTATCATCATAGGATCCATCTCATGGTCAAGTAAATCTGTCAGAATCTTGTGAAGCCACATTGCTTCGCACACTTGATGCTTATATACTCTGCCTCTGTGATACTCAAGGCCACATAGTTTTGTTTCTTGCTGCATCGGGAAACCATGGCAAACTTCACGGTAGAACATTAACCGAATGTGTTCTTCCGGTCCACTGTACTTTCTACTTAATCTGAATCAGCATATCCTGCAAACTCAAGTTCACACTGCAGGCATATCTCAGACCATATCCAACTGTGCCTCGTATATATCTCAATACATGTTTTGTTGTTGTCTAGTGAGTTTGTCTCGATTGACTCATGAACTAGCTATGCACATTCACAGCATAGCATATATCAGGTATCGTGTTAACCAGATACATCAATGATCCAATTAGTTGTTGGTAATCATGTGGATCAATCTCGTCTGAATTGGAATAAGCTTCATTCATATTCTTCAAGTTCATCATCATCAATGTAGGCATGGATTTACATTCCATCATCTTGAATATTTCTCTTTAAATCCATTACGGTGGATTTTGCATTCTTGTCATACTTAACTTTTTTAATATTTTCACTGTATACTTTCCTTGACTCAAGAAAAATCTCATCGGTCCTCTGTCATACTTCTTGTCCCAAGAAGTAGTGCATCATACTCATATCCTTCATCTCGAAAACAGAATTCAATCCTCACTTGCATTTAACAATAAGTCTTTCTAAACCGGTAAAGAATAAATCATCCACATACAAGACCAAGATTAGGCACTTGTTTCCAACAAAATGATAATATAGGTTTGGATCAGCAACACTCTTGTTGAAATCGAAACACATTAGGAATCCATCCATCTTCTTGTACCCAGCACGAGGTGCCTGCTTTAGTTCATATATGACTTTCTTCAACTTGTACACATGATTCCTCATTGTATGTCACAAATCCTTCTGGTTGCTTGAAGTAAACTTCTTCCTCAATCTCACCATTGAGAAAGGTTGTATTTACATTCATCTGATGTAGTTTCCACCTCATGGATGATAGTACGAATGGAAGTGTATTGGGTTACTGGATCAAATGTCTCATCATAGTCAACTCCCTCTGCTTGTGAGAATCCTCTAGCTACGAATCATGCTTTGTATTTCTCGACACTTCCATCATCTGCATACTTGATCTTATAGATCCACTTGGAAGTTACCACAGAATTCCCTTTTGGTCCCTGAATAATATTGTATACAACATTCTTTAAGATATATTGGTATTCTTCTGTTATGGCATCTTGCCATACCTATTCACCTGTTGCTTCTCTAAGACAATAAGGCTCAGCATTAATGAAGTGGCTCATGACTGAAGGATAGCTCGAAAATCTATTTTGCTTTCTTGGGATGTGCCTTGAGAGGCTAGTATGTTTCTCTCCCTTTTTTTTTTTTTTGCAAAGTGGGTCTAGGTAGGCCTTTTACGCCCTACTACAGTATCTCTGAATATATCAACTGGAACAACTGGGTCAACTAGAATTTAAGGTATGTCTCCCTCTAAACTGCTAAAGGGGGAGAAGGTATTTGTCTCACTATCAATCTTCATCTAAGATTCTCTAGATATTTGAAAGACTGTGTCTTCTTCAAGGACAACATCTCTGCTTGTCTCAATCTATCTCTAACAAGGGATGTCGATCTGGAATGTCTTCAATATTCGTTGTTCATCTCATAATGTATCCTTTCTTCCTAAAGGGTCTAGCTTGGACTTCTTCTCTTTGGGTACATGAAAATACACTAGGTACCCACATAACCTGAAGTGTTCAATCTCAGGCTTCATTTTGGTGAAGACTTCTTCGGTAGTTATGTTTTTCAAAGTCTGATGAAGACTCTTGTTCTAAACATATACTATGTCATGCATGCTTATGCCCATGGAATCATAGAAGGATTATGATCATGCATTTTTGCATTGGTTGTCTCATTGATGGTTCTATTCTTCCTCTTTTTCAAATAGTTTTGACTCCCTCTGAAGGATAAACATCTTCTTTTCTTGTTAACCTACCTGGAACAAGAAAACAAAAGGAACCAATACAAGAATATCTCCTAAAGGAGAATTATGATTACATCTCTAGAATCAAAACAATTTAAGGAATGTTGTCACAGCTACAACACCTACTTGTAATGTAGAAAATTTATTTTTTTGGAAATATAGGTTAGAGGAATGACAATTACAACAATCAAACCTGGAGTCTTCACTTCAAGTGTGTCGTTCCTCTGAATGCAATGATATCCTTCTGGATCCATGACTTCAGCAAAAGGTTCCTTCGTCCTGCAATTACCCTCATGACAATGATACAAATAATATATACAAGTGCATACTTGAGGATGCTGATATGATTTCTCCAATGGCTCTTAGTTGATCTCTATCCTCTGAGATATTTATGATGAAGATAGTCACGGTGTCATATTTGTTATTTTGAAGCTGGACCTTCAATGTAAGGGCTTGAGTAAGTGATTTGCTTCCTTGTCCTGACGTCATCTTTCTTCCATTCATTGATAGTTGTCTCTGGTAAATCCTTTTGTATTACCCACAATAAGTCTTCCTCTGAAGTCCTGTCTTCCAAGAACTTTAAGTTGCTTGATCCATCAAGCTTATCTTCCATCATAGTTTTTGTTCATCATAGTTTTAGATTTCTTCACATCCCTTTGTCAACTAGGCTAGAAAACCTAACGGTTAGGCTAGGCTAGCACTTTTAGGTTTTATTGGACTTATGACTGCCAGCAATAAGCCTTTGAAATATAAGAGAACACTGGTGAGATGAAGAGCTCCTTCAATGAGTTTGCAAAAACCCTAATTTAGAAATTTATGTAGAAATTAGTGAAACCCTGGGGCCAAAAATTCAAAATGCAGGAAATGTCACTCTGAGAGTCTTTGGAGATGCACTGGAGGAGGTCATACTCTCCTATGCCAAAAATATCCCCAACGTTCAAGTGTTTAAGGGCTAAAACACCTCATAAAGGAAGGTCATACGGATTTTTTGGAAACCCTAGGAGGGTCGTATAGTTATGTAGAAAAGAGAGGAGACCAGTAGATGCTTGTGCAATAGGTTCTTCAAGACCTATGCTTTGATACCATGTTGATTTTTCAATAATCTAGGTTAAGCATGAAGTTCATTCCATTTTATCATTTAACTTAACCATAGACAATAATGTTGCAGCAACCAAGATCACAAGAAGAAACACCATGCAAAAGAACACAAGAAGTATTCTGGGAAACCCTTCTCAACAAGGGAAGAAAAACCAGCCAAATCCTTTGCTATATTCTTCAAGAGAAAGACCTTCACCACCAAGAAATACCTAGCACACAAGAGGGTGCTCAAACCCTAGGAGACTAGCGCCCAAGAGAGGTGTGCACCTTTTCCTAAGTAGATATACTTGCTGAAATTTCCAAACTCACAAGAAATATATGATTCCACGATGGGGAATTTCCTTTTACTTATATTAGACTTATCCTATCAACCGAAGTGTCTATTGGCTCAACAGGGCCGACCTCACTAAGTCATAGTATTATTATTATTATTATTATTATTATTATTAACCATATTAATTATCTTTTACATTTATTATTAATCACATTAAGGTGGGGTCGACCTGTACCCTTTACATAACAATTAGGGTTACAGGTAGGTCTGACTCTTGAACAACATATAGCAAAGGATCTCATACACCCACTAGTTCTCATCCACTAGGGGCACGTCCATAGAGATGTCATAGCTCTGGATCACTGCATTACACAGAAGAACCAGATCTACACATGTTCACCTGTGCTCATCCACAGGCACGTCCACTCTACAGATCTTCTTTCCCACTGCCTCACACAGGAAAATCATCTAGAGTTTTCTCATCAACTATGTTGCTAAGAGGAGGATAACACATCATATTCATTTCTGTTCACATGACGATGCACCCAGCACTTTGGGATTTCACACGTTCACCTTGTGCTCAGCCACAGGCACGTCCAACTCATCAGATCACCTTTCCCACTAGATAATCATATGGAGTTCTTCTCACTCTCTGAATGGAGGATGTCATCTCTACGTTCCTAGCTCTGTCTCAGGCAGGAACCACATACCCTTCTTACGAGCTTTCTCTCAGGTTTGTAAGTTGAGAGAAAGACTTCACATAGCTACAATGATCCACACCTCACAGGTTTGTAAGCTGGAGAATGCCTCACATAGTTGCATTCAACAACACCATGTTCCCCTCATCCAACAAAACATCCTTCTTATTGGTTGATCTAATGAGATGTTTTCTACTTTTAGTAGGGATAAATTCTTCATCAAAGGAATACAAAGTACTGATACTATCAATAAAATCCACAAATTTCTTCTTAGTGATATTATTCCTTCCCTTTCCCTCTTGTCCCATATTTGCCTTCAAGGATAATACCTTCCCACTAGGCAAAGAACCCTCCTCTTCTTCTTTTCCTTTTGAGAAATTTTTTAGGTGAGTGTTTTGACCAAAGAAAAAATCATCTGCCTCATTTGATTACTCTAAATCATCGACTGGTTCTATAGCCACCAAAGGAGGGCTTTCCAAACTGGGCTTCTTCTTTTCTTTTGAGAGTCATTCATTTTTAATACATCCACAAAATCCAAAGGCTTCTTCTAAATAGGGGAAGAAAAACCTACAATAGCCTATTCTACAAAACAATAGAGACACCCTCCCCTATCAACCTATTTTTTGGGCTAGGGGATACACCTTTAACTCTCGCAATATCATTAATGATATTTTCCAATATGCTTGAGGGTTCATTATAAATTTTCTTACCTTTCAATGATGTCAACTTGGGAGAAATATACAAGTCATCCTTTGCCTAGTAGACTTCAATATCATCTTCCTCCATATTCTAAATAAACACTTCATCGTCATCGGGGATATCCTTTTTTGAAAAGGTACGTTTAAGATGACCATGCAAATGGAATATGGAACAATGAAATGAAATCTTCACACAGTCAATCTCCTTGCAATATGAAAAATTGCCTATTTTTATATCGATACCATCCAAAAGACGATCACCCAAGTTCATTTCAATGCATATTTTCACCATTGATGTCCTATCCAAGGACCTTGTTTTCTCATCAACACAAATCATTTTTTCTATATTGTTCCCAATTAGGGTTAAATCCCTTACAAACCATAACCCAAGTGGAAGAAAATGGATTTTTACTCATAAGGGTTCAATATTTTCTCTTTTCTTAATGGGATTGAATAAGGGAATTTTGAGTGTCGAGATGGAACTATCCTAGTACTATTTCTTAGCTATGATATTATCCATATCCTTCACTGACTAGAAAAACAAAGCAATCCACCCCCTTTCCAAAAGGTGAAAAATCAAAGTGTAATAAAGTTGTTTCTTTTAGAATTTCATCACCCACATGACCATTAGCTTCTCAAATATTATCCTTCCATGAAATTTCCTAACCAAAGATATTAATTGGTAGAGTTGCACCTACTCCATGACCACATATTGATCCAATATAGTCTCATCCCATCCTCCTTTTTCTTGACATATTTTTGCTTCCTCTTCCATCTTGCAGACAACATCACCTCTTTTTTTTCTGAGAGCACTCTCCCTTTAATGTTTATATTGGAGAAACATATGACACACACATAGGTGAAATTTTGTAACTCACCACCTTCCCTTGTAGAATCTATTAAAAATGAGTATGTCACCTCCACAACATTCATGGATTCAAGTGGTTGAGGTGACCCCCTTGAATTCTCACCATTTATTCCTGGGACCACCACTTCCAAGATGGATCAGACCCTTATTATAACATCATTTTCAACACCCTTACTAACCACCTTAGAAGACCTTATGTGCTTATCATTTCCCAAACTAATGTATGAGAAACCAAAGACTTCACACCTTCAAAGGGTTATGGATATTTGTTTTTATATAGGCCCCCTTTTCATTGATAATGGCCATAGTTGAGGCCATGATTGCCCACTAGAAATTTCACTCACCTAGGCATGATAGGAAGAATAATATAGTAATACAACCCCCCTCTATAATATTCAATAAAGAATATAACTCTCTCATGATACCAAGATTGTGAGGGGATATGACAAAATAAAACCTTGGTACAAAAGGAGAATAGCCTGAAAACTAGCTAACCCTTCCTCTTGCCTCCCTTGTAAAACCAATAGTATGAACCTTAGCTGCCATGAATCGCCCATCTAAACTCTAACTCTCCATCTTTTGAGAGGAATGACTTCTCTTGATATAAGATATGTTATATCAAATATGGTTACTAAACTCTACTCCCAAAATTATTTGAACGATGTCATTTCCTACAAAAACAATGATTGATTGGTTGCAAGGTGAATATATTTCTGTGTTGGCCTTCTTGTTCTCCTCTATGGGATGTGTTATGTGTGTACATGTGTGTGATGATAAACAATACATAATAAATTAGATAATAAAAATTCAAATACACCATATTTGACTTTTTAGAATAGTTTCTACAACTTTAAAATATCATCTCCTATTCTCATTTTAAAGTCTATGTTAATATCCACAATTTGCTTTGTTGGAACATATCTCAAGGGTGTAGTGTGGGTGGAAATCTGCAGCAAAGGTGTGAAAATTTCCAAATCTAGAGATTGTGATCTAGATACAGAAAAACATAGAGCTTAAAGCATAAAACACACTTTGGAGATAGATTAACATCACATAAAACCCTACTCTACCATACGAAAGAAATAAAATAAAGAAACTACAGGTGCAAAATAAAATAGACAAGTTTTAAAGAATGTGAATAAACTCTATATCCAATGGAAGCAATATTATATTTCACTTGTGAAAAAAATTATTGAAGAAGATGACCTCCAATAACCTCCTCGTTGGGAAGGTTCTTTTCTTCTCAAGTGTGTGGTAGATCCCCTCTAATATGGATGTAAGTAGATTGGTTGATGCTAAAAATGTTATCAAGAGAAAGGAGTTCTCTTGAGGTCTAGGGAAAATTTGGTAGCATGTACTTACTTATGGATGGATGATGAAAAATGGAGAGACCTCTCAATTTTTATAAGAAAAATAATGGTTGAACCCCCTTGACATGGTTACAATAAAAAATGATTTGTTGACCACATCGAGTTTAGAAACTACTCTTAGGGTTTAGATATGTGCACTTTTAGTTATTTTATTTTTATGGAAAATTTCGAGTGGAATAGTCAAAAACTGAGTTTTTACGGGCCCTTGCAACCTTTTGGGGGTGATTTCTATAAGGAAGCACATTTTTGGGGGGTAAAAAGTGCATCAGACTCCTTAGATGATGAAATTTGGATGTATGTTTCCTGACGTCAAGTTAAGGTGGAACGAAGTGGAGTTAGTGGAATAAGTGATGCCCATAATGTTTGAGGTATATTTTGTGAACATGTGGCTTTGGTACAAATGAACCTTTTTAGATGATAACATATGCCCCCTAATGTATGAATTTAGGAGCACATTGTATGACTGAAATACATTACAATTTTATTTTACCAAGTTGTAAGAGGACCGGGAGAGGATTGTCCTGGGAAGTAGAACCAACTACAGAAGAGGTTGAGTACCACCTTTCAACAACAGAGTCAAAATCTTATGAGTATATAGAACCTCGGCAGGAACGAGGTAGGCATACCCATACTCATAGAGATATACAACGGTCTGCCTAGCATAGAGGTGCTAGGCAAGTGAGAAAAAATGAGGTATCAATATAGTACAATGCAATGATATAAACAGTCCCATGTGCATATGCTTGGATCAAAAGGGACCAAGGCCAACATCATAACTACTATTGATCTATGTACATAGGAACTTATGGCTCCTCCTAAGGGGGAAGGTAGAAGGAAATAACCTAAAAATACTTGTTAAACTAGGAAAGGGCTTCCAACGATATGAAATGAGACAGATAGAGGTCAATCTGAGGGCTTTGAAAACGTTGAAATTGAACCAATCAAATCCAAGTAACTACATATAAGGCTAGATCATGGATATATGTATGAATATCAATAGTGAGATGATGAGATGAAGTCGATCATGTGAGATCCTACCAAGTCTGGGAGAAATAAGGACTCCCTCATCTTGGTCCAAGGTAACCAATCAAAAAGGTGAATGGGGAACCAAGGTATATAAAACTAACCCCTATAATAAAGGTGTTGATGTCGATAGGAGGAAGTCCTCGAGTTCCCAAGAATGAAAGGGTTCCTTAGCCCTGACATCCAAAGTACGAAAAATGGAGATAAATCTCTAGAATCGAATGTTGATGCCATAACATGCGAGGGGATACCTAAAGGGGAAATCCCTCTTGAGGAGTAATACAACTCACACATACCCAGGAAACTAGTGCAATCCATTGAATCACTAAACCATCAAGTGTTTGATTCTCAATCATATGATGATGATATGGAGTCGATCACGTGAGAAAAAACCAAGTCAAATAGCACCAATATCTCCCTACTTGGTCTGGGACACTCACCAGTGAGGAAGATGAGTCCAAGGTATATTGTCCTTTAAATCGGGCCCCTAGAATATAGGTGTTGAAGTTGGTAGGGGAAGGCCCATTGGAGTTAAGGCAATGAGGAATCATTGAAACCAACATGAGGTAAAGAGTAAGGTGTTATCAACAACTATTGACACTATAGAGGGGTGGGAAGGAAATGAGATGTTAACTCAATACTTCCCTTGTTCATAGCATAAATGTAAAGTTGACCTAGCAGTGACTGAAAAAAATTCCACAAGGAATGGTTGATTACTAGGAAAATTTCTTTTCAAAGAGATATCAGTTAACCATGGGGACAACTAGAGGTCAAAAATTGGCAATACAAGATGGGTGCAACTCATGGAGGCATGAAAAAATTGTAATAGGACACAACAAGAACTGGATAAACTATGTGGGACACAAAGGTGACTC
>SNQJ01S0026168.1:87256-119594 GCA_010110895.2 Picea sitchensis | reverse complement strand
GGTTTCATTAATGGAGTTACAATTGGTCACTAAATCCTTTCAAAATATAAGTGCCCCGACCCTGATAGGTTCTCATTGGTTTTTATGATGGTTTCTTTGATTTTTTTGGAAATGATTTTCTTTTAGTAATGGAGGGATCACAGAACTTAGGTAAAGTGTGGTTTTTTTTTATCTCTACTTTCCTTGCCATGATTCCTAAGAAGGATGTCCCTAACACTTTTAATGACTTTAGGCCCATTTCTTTCTGTAATGCAACATGATCATTGCCAAGATTATTGAAAAAGACTCAACCCAGTTCAACATCCTATTATCTCAAGTGAACAATTTAGTTTTCTAGATGGGTGCCAAATTCATGAAGCTATAGGAATAACACAAGAAGGCCTTCATTCAATAGAGGTAAAGAAGAAACCATCCTTTATATTCAAATTAGACTTATCCAAATCATATGATAAAATAATATGGGATTATAATAGGTTGATGATGCTCCATGTTGGTTTCTCTTGTGAGATTGTAAAGTGGGTGGAAGGTTGCTTTTATTTTGTTTATTTCTAATTATTAAACAATGGTTCTACTTCATCCTTTTTCCATCCTACTAGAGGTTTGAGGTAGGGATGTCCATTTTTTCCTTTACTTTTCCTATTGGTTGCTAAAGGTTTGAGTAGATGTCTCACTACTAAAAGAGGGGTAGGCATATTAAAGGGTATTAGATTGGGAGCCCTCATCTATATTACTCATCTATTATTCATGTACAATGCATAGTTTTTAGAGGATGGGTCCCTAAGGGATGAAAAATACATTCGTCAAGATCTAGATATTTATTGTGGTGTTATTGGGATGGAGGTCAATTAGATGAAATCTTGCATATCATTTCATAATACTATTCTGGATCAAGAAAGAGCCATCTAATCTCTCCTTACTTTTAATGTAGGAGATTTTCAAGAAGGTTTTAAATACATTAGTTTCAATCTTAAGTGAAATGAGTACATAATCAAGGATTGGTTCTAGTTTTATAATAGGATTGAGACTAGATTAACCTCTTGGTACATAAGATGGCTATAATTAGGAGGCAAATTATCCCTAGTCAAAGCTATGATTGAAGAAATTTCTATTTATTGGTAGTATCTAGCTTACGTTCCTAAAGGTATTTTTCAAAAGATCAAGAAAAAAATCTTCAGTTTCTATGGACTAGTAAGCATGAAAGATAAAGATGGCTCCAGTAAGGTGGGAGAGATTAGTTAGTCCCAAGAAGGAAGGATGTTAGAGCCTTAAAAATATTTTATTCTTTTGAAAGTCCCTTGTTGCAAAATGTTTTTGGAAGGTCAATTTAGGGGAGGGTCTTTAGTGAGATGTTTTACTTCAAAATACATTCATCGCTTTCAATTCTGGAATGGATTCATATCCCAAGTAAATCATGCTCAAATGCATATATCATATGGAAAACCTTGGTTCAAGATTTCCCATTGGTTGGAAATCGCTGGCTTGGAAGGTTGGTGATGATAGAAGTATTCCTTAAGGGGTGGACCCATGGGTTGGAGGGGGAAATTATTGTAGGATATCTATGGATTTCGATAATATCCTATGGGGGCTTATCGAGTTTACATTAGTTGTTGTGAAAATAGTCAATGGAGTGGGTCTGTGGGGTGAAGGTTGGTTATCTTTGAAAGACCCGACTCTGGTGAATTTGGAAGACAACGAGTGAGATGGAGGTGGAAGACACTTTAGTGTGGGCCAAAATCTAACTGGGGGTTTCTACACATTGAATATTGGTTATGAGGCAATTTTCTCCATGGAGATGGATTAAGATCCTAAATGGTGGTGAGTAAAGGTTTGGAAATTAAGGGCTCCCTTTATGTATAGGATGTTTCTATGGATGACTCTTTCATATCGAATACTAACATGTATTAATTTTCTTAAGATTTCCTTTGAGAGTCCACGCAGGTGTGTATTGTGTAGATGTGCCTTGAAGTTAGTTTTCCACATGCATGTTGGTTTCCATTTCATGGTGGAAGTCTAGGATGTATCCATTACGCTTACTGTTGGTCTTTGTAGTTGGAGAGGGGAAACCTTGGGGGAGAGTTTGAAGTTCTAGTGGGATAATAAGAGTTTCGATGTTTTTGAAGCTATACCTCTCATAATGTGCTTGACCATTTGGACCTTGAGGTACGTGACATTATTTGAAGATAGGAAGTTGTCTCCCCTTTAGGTGTTTTTCAAAATCAGATATGTCTTTGAGGGTTTTCAAAAGGAGACTATAGCTAAGGTTCCAAGGCACATTTCTCACCCATCTATTGATGAGTCTAGGCCGTGAGGTTATTTTAATGGTGTGTCTGAGGTGAATCCTTGCATTTGTGGGGCTAGTGGCATTTTTCATCTTACTAGTCAACATTCTATCTCTTTATCCTATGGTATTTGGTATGGTTCTAACAATGTTGTTGAGGGGAACATTGTTCTATTACTAGTGGAGTTACTAGTGTAAAAGGGTTGTAGGGACCTATTTGAGGATTCACAGTTGGTCATCAATTGGATCTTTGGGAATTCTAGGTAGCTCAATCTAGGGATCGATCATCTAATTAGGAAGGTCAAGGAGAATTTGAGTGAAATGGGTCGAGCTCCTTGCAACCATATCCATCATGAACTACATGATACTGTAGATTCTCCAAAAGAGTTGTGCATGCTCCAATAGGCTTATTGAAGATCATAGAACTCAGGGATCCTAAAATTGATTTGATATCTAATAGATAAATATTTGTCTAATTGATGTTCTATTGTGTTAAATGGACACTTGGTGCTCCCTTTTGAAATGTCTTTATTGGTTCAATAATGACCTAAGTACTACTCTTTAGTTTCCTTGTTGAGGTTTTTTTTTACTATAATAGTTTTGAGCTATTGGATCTTAGTTGACAATTACAAATATTGAAATTAAAGATCTTACTTTTTTTGGACTCGATGGTTTAAGAGATAGTTGTTGAAGTGATTTACTCTTCTAGTTACAATTTCCATATACACATTTCTAAATGTATTTTCAATGTTTCTTCTTGAAATAAAGGAAATTGCAATTTTTTTTTTTGGAAAAAAGAAGAAGAGAGAATTCATTCCTTTATAAATGTTGCACAGATAGTCCGAATCCCATCCCTTAATCCATATGGTATCTGGAAATTATATAAATTCCTTGATATTGAGAAATAATGGGGATGTGTGTAGTGTCCCTCAAAAATTGTGCAACCTGACTAGGTGCTCTAGATCTCCATGGAAACAATCTCAATTATGTTGTTGCCACCACACTATCTAACCTAACCCATATCCATATTTTGTGCCTCAATAATAAAAAAATAATGGGTGTGAACCCCAAACTTGAGCCCCTTTCCAACCTTAAAATCCTAGAATTGCATCTAAACCTTCTCTTCGACACAATGCCAACATCAATTGGCCATTTCCATTTTTTGGTAAAACTAGATTTTAGTAGGAAGATGTTAGATATCACACTCCTTGCATCTATTAACCATCTCAAGGTCCTAATTCTATTTGTTTTAAACCAAAAATTCCTCTTTAGATAACTTCTTGATTCTAATGTGGACCTTAATCTCTTGCGAGCATTGATTATATATGGAAATTTGATTAATAGAGCCATACCAGAGGCCTAGAGGAGCTAAAAATCATGGCCTTACTCAATACAAGGCTTGAAGGATGGATCCCTAAGTTCCTATGGAGGCCAATCAAGATTGGATCTTTGTCTTTGGATGAAAATGGGATAAGTAGATTCATCCCCACAAGCTTGGTCAAGTGGTCCCATATCAGTGAGAATAAGGTGAAAGGAAACCTACTATCAGAGCCTATTCCTTTCAATAGAAAATTCACATGGATATTGGGGAGGAGATTGTAGTTGGGTGATAATTTAGGTTTGTGTTATCAGCCCAACAATTCTAACCTAAGAGACAGACTCTTGATTTCTGTTGGGTCTCAAACTTTGCGAGTTAAGACAACATGGTGTGATGTTTTAGATGAAATAATTGTTCCAATTATATCTCAATTGCCAAATATATCTTCTTTACATTTAGTAGAATCCTTATGAAGACTCTTTAATTCATATCAAGTCAGTATATTAGCCTTTGATGGTCACCCTCTTATAGTATTAGCAACAAATATGTTTCTTCTTCCATACTTACATTCTACTATGGTATGACTTAGGGTATTTTTTTAAGGATTCAAATATTTAGAAAAAACATATTATTTACTATTAAAACTTGTAAATATTTGGCAAATATTATCAATTTAATCATATTTATGTTACAAATAGGCAAATTTTAAACCAATTGGTGAATATTTTTTTCTAGAAATGGCCAAAAAATAGCCATTTGGCGAAATTTCACCACTAAAAAATACCTTGGGTGTGACATTGCTAAATAGATATGGAACCATTGGTCTATTTTTAGTGATGTTTCCCTTTATGACATTCCAAATGTTGAGCCTATTTTCTCAAGATGGAGAAAATTCTTTGGAGTTCCCAAATTTGTTTTATGGGTCATAGTGTTTGGATTCATAATTTCTCTTTGGAAGGCAAGGACTGACACATCTTCAAAGATAAATATCTAACCTAGAAGTTGCATGGGAAGCTATCAAAATAAACCTCATAGAAGTTTAGAGTTGTACTTCTATCATGAGATTAATAATGATGAAGAAAATAGAATTGTGGAGGATTTCTGTATTCAAACATTGATTTCATCCTTGACTCACAAAATCAAAGTAGATTGGTTACCCTCTCGAGAAGGCTAGTTGAACTTTAATTTTGATTGGCCTTCAAAATAAACCCAGGTATCACAAGAGTGGGAGGAATACTGAGAGACCATGTGTTGAAGTATTTTACTCCGAGGAGAATTTATTATCATTCTCCAAACCATTTTTTGTGAGGGATAGATTTGTTTGTTGTAATTGTTTAAGACAAAATCCCCCTACTCATTTGGGTCTTGTTACTTCTAGCCATAGGAGGAAGTGCAATTTCCTCTCTTTGGATATGCCTACACAAAGAAACTTCCTCAAGATAGATTCAATTTTAGTCAATGCTAATTTGGGATCAATGAGAACCAAGCTAAGAAAAATAGGAACAATAGATAGGATTGTGGATATGCATACCAATATTCTAGCTAGTGAGAGGCATTTGTTTGTCCAAGTATGAAATTCCCTTTGATTTTTTTTCTTTATGGTATAACCTAAGGATGTAAGTGGATATCCCATATATTTTGTGGGGAATTTACTTTTGGAGAACCCCCAAATTTTTATGATCATTTGGTTTATTTGAATGTTTGGGTTGAGAAAAAAAGTGATGGAATGACAAAGGCTTATTTATTGGCTTGAAGCTAGTTCAAAGGTCTACAATATTTGCTTGAAGGATCTTGCTTCTTGAATGGTGTCTTCTCCTATGAGCATGGAATCATCCACATATGGGAATGGTATATGAGATACATGTTGTGGATATCACAATGCCTTTCACAAACCCTTCTTCTCTGGATTTTGAAATGGATCTTCCCATCTATTCCATTAAAATGATAAAGATGAAAGGTGATAGAGGGTACCCTTGGTGAAGTCCTATGGTTGGTTTAAAGAAGGATGAATGAAATCTATTGATAAGAACAATAAATGATGTAGTGGATACACAACTCAAAGCCCACTTAATCCATTGGCTAGAAAAGCTAGATTTAGTTAGGACTTCTTGGAGGAAATCACATTTAATTCTATCATATGCTTTGGATAGATATAGTTTGATTGGATGACCTATTTCATTGTGATCAAACTATCTAAGATATGTCATCAAACTATAATACCACCCTATTTGTTTGACATAATATATTGCAGTATATATTTTAATGTAGAGGCCATAATTTTGGTTACTATCTTGTAAAGAGAACTGCAAAGTGAAATTAGACGATACTTGTCAATGGTCATGCAATTCATTTTTTTTTTTGGATTAAGGTGAGGATGATGGAGTTTATGGATTTAATCATAGATCCTAATTCTATGGGTTCCTCTACCACATAAAGATAAGATTTAATGATGCCTCTTGTTAGCTTGAAGAATTCATCTCAGAAGCTATCCAAGCCTAGTGGTTGTCCACTCATCAAGACAAACACTACTTCATGTAGTTCGGGCTTTGATATAGGCTAGAGAAGGCTCTCATTTTAATCTTGGGAAACCAAAATGAGGGATATAAGTAAGGACCTACATATTTTCTTCCATTGCTCATACTATAGGGTCAGACAAGAGGTTGTTAAAGAAGTTTACTAGTTTGGAGTAGAGGTTAGCATGGTCTTCCACTAAGTTTGGAGCAGAGGTTTGCATGGCCTTCCATAGAGTTCATTTCATTGTTAATAACATATGAAATGTGATTTGTGGACTTTATCGATACAAGATTTTGTGGAAGAAATTTGTATTGTGATTTTGATTTTTGAGCCATTGAATTCTTTCTATTTTCCTCAAAAAAGTTTCCTCCTTCTTGTAATTTATTTCCATTTTGTACATCCACTTTGATTGTGGATTCTTTTGTAAGGAAGTCCTTTGACCACATATTTCTTTGACAATATTCTAGAGCTTAATAATCTATTATTCTAGCTCTTCATTTTCCTTAAATATATTTCCAAATGCCTTTGTCTTCCAAGCGTTGATATATATTTTGTGTATTGAAGTGTTTTGTGGAAGATAAAACATTCTTGATCCAGGCACATTTCTAAATTCTTGCGACAATTCATGAATTTAGACCATAAATTCCAGGTGAGTGATCCACATAATTTGTTCAAATTGGAAAGGGATGTTTGTGGCATTCTACTCTTTTGAAATTCCAAGAGTAATTTCCCAGTGGTTAGATAATGCACCTTTAAGAATATGTGACTCCATATTGAAGCCTAGCTCCAACTAGTCTTCAATTATCAAGAATCTATGTAGTCTTTCCATGATAAACCATTTTCCATTTCTTTTGTTATTCTTGATACTCCCTATTATTTTCATGAGATTATATAATCAAATTGAGATCTCCCCCTTGCAACAATCCAAGGGATATCATTGAGGAATTTATGCTCCTTTCAAAGTAAGTTCCACCAAGGCGGTCTCAAGACTACAAGCACTAGTTCATAAACATTTGTTTGGTAAAAAGAGAGGTTCTAGACTATCAGCCAAGCCTTTAAGGTGAGTCAAAATACCCAAATATATGATTCAAGCACGTTTAAGAGGCTTGGGTTGTACCAAATGGTCACTCCTCCACTCCTTCCAACAATTTTGATGTAGAGGCCACGAGGTTGAGGCCAAACCCATTTTCCAAGATCTTCCATTTTTGTGATCCAATTTAGACTCTTGAATGAAAACTAAATCAGGTTTCCCCATACTAATTTTCCTCTTAAAGGGTTGTTTCTTAGCAACTGACTCAATTCCTATGATATCCCATGACATGATCTTCATCATTGAAGACAAAGGGGAGAGCCCTATTTAACAAGAACACGGATGGTTGGGAATCCCAATCATATCTTACTAGGCCCCATTATATTTTTTATTAGAAGAAATCCTTTAGTGGTTTCTACATTTCATGTTTCATATTTTCTAAAGCTTAATCCTCCCCTTTGTCCTTATGGGATTTCCTACCCAGTTTCTTTTGGCCGTCATTTGTCTTTGTCTTGGATCTAGTACTTTGGAGGTTATGGTTAGATTTCAAGGTGGTTCCATTAGGCTCCTCATCCAATTCCTTGAGCTAAGAAGTATGTATTGGGATCTCAATGCTAGCCCTAGGACTCTTGGCACTAGTTCAAGAATCAATAGATTTTTCCACACTGGGTTGATTATATGAAGGTTTCAATATTTCAATATTACCTTGGGGTTATTAGGAATTTTATGAGGGGATAGAGCCTCACTAGGTGCCTCCTTTTCCAAATTTGGATTTGAATCCTTATCTTGATTTCTTTATCTTATAATATCAAAAGGGTTTAAGTTAACAAAACTATTTTTTTTAACATGAATAGAAGTACCTTCATTTTGTTTCACTGGCCCATGTTTCTTCCCTTTTAAAATTGAAACCATATGCATCCATGGCTTCTTTATGAGGTTTGGATTGGCACATGCTTTTCCACTGCCCATATTTTTGGTTGATCCAACATTTGAAGGGAATTACCTTCTAGTCTAGGATCTCATTGTGCAACTTCTTACCCAACTTGATTTATATCTCCTCATGGATAGGCTTGCTCAAATATGTAGTTACACATATCTGAGCATATGAGGACATATTACCCTATTGAGTAATTTTTAATGATTTGATGAAGGTCTCTGGTCCATCCCCTATCAACCTAAAATAATATTCATTCCATAACTCCACGGGGAGGAAGGGAAGACGAACCCATACTAGTACAATAATGGCAAGGGTTTTTATATGGGGATCAAAATCATCAACCAAAAAACATAAAAGGACCTACCTTATTCAATAACTGGGGACTTGACTAAAAAATGCACTCCCTTTCATTCTAAGACTCCAGGACCACTAGGAAAAATACTTGTCCAAGGATGGAGGTCGAGAACTTACCATGGAGTTTCCAATTTGCTTGGATCTAGTTGTTCAATGTTTTCTCCGAGGGCCAAATTCCCATAAACTTGCAGATCAAGATTTTGAATTAAAGAGCCACTGGGCTTTCCATGATCTACTTTGGGCATACCATTATTTCAATATCAAAATATGCTTTTTTAAGACAGTCCTTTTGAAGGGTGGGGCCGAGGGATTTGTTATCCTGTTCTACTAGGAAAGTACATTGATAAATCTTCATAGGTAGAAAGGATTTCTTTCCCTAAAACAAATTTCTTGAATCTTCCCACGACTTTTCCACAGGGTCTCCACTTGTGATCTTCCTAGTGTTGTTAACAACGTAGGCATATGCGGTGCACTAACAATTGATGAGACAGGCCGCCTCGCATTGTCCTCGCTCTTGCCCTTTGAAATTTTCTTGGTGCCACCCCTGTTGATCATAATCCCACCATCAAGTCTTCTTTCCTGTATAGTGCTTCAGGTTCACTGTCTTCGTAATAAATTTAGGGATATGGGAAAATAAAAATTAAATTAATTAAAAAAAATTGACATTAATTTGAGAGAAAATAAATCCACAAAATAAAAAATATATATAAAAAAGTTTTGATATCTGTATTGAAAATGGAGATATCATTACTCATGGAGAAAAAATATGAGGAGGGCCATCCAAATTCAATTAGTAACATTATTCATGAAATGTCTAATTCCAACGATTTTTATCTCATCGTGGCATCAAGCATCGAAGTGGACGCTTCTGTTAAAATCGGCTTCGGCCTCAAATTAGCAAATATGATATTAAGGCGAGATTGTTGGCCATCACAATCGGCCAAATCAGTTATGAAATAGTAAATCTCGTATGTTTCTTTGTCAATTTCAAAGGAAGACCATTGATTGGAATGCTTGCCAATTTTTTATAATAATTTTCAAACCTCATTTGTAATTAATAGCAATTTGCAAATAGTGTGGATAAATTTGCTTTTAGTGTGGATAATAGATACAGGAATAAAAACAATATGAGTTATATCAATTTTAGCGTTGCGAAAGACTTTATGTTTCGTATTTTTTTCATTATTATTCGGGGATATTTGGAACTTGTAACACACCCAACCTCTGAGTGGCTTTTATAGGGATGGGGGATCAAAATTTTGTTCTTCTTAAGTGGTCAAATTCTTCATTCGAGGTATCTATCACATTGTGCTTGTCCAGAGCTTTCCAACCATGGTCTCCATGCTCAAAACCGAGTTCAGAACTAGCGGATATACCTTTCCCAAGTTTTTCGGGCGTTCATTGGTTGAGGGCCACATGGCGTCCACGTAAATCCACCTCACACGTATTGTCTCCAAGTTCCTTCATCCATGGTGGAAGTCCATCCACCATCCGATCCCACGACTAAGCTTAATATTCATTTAACATGCATGCTAGCAAGAGCTTCGACACTTCTATGCTAAATGCCTCCTTACTTTCTACGCACGAGACCTTCCTAAGTCCTGAACTCCCGTAAGCTTGCCATGTGGCTCCAGTCTTCGAACCTTTTGGTCTCTTTACAGTGCTACACCCGAATCCTCTGGAGTCCCGAAGTCTCGGACTCTCGGACTTCCGGTCACTTCACCAACTACTTTGGCTAGGCAACTCGTACCTGTGGTTGATACGTGGAAGGGTCTAGGGGTGACACATGTCACATTCTTATGGGTCTATAGGATATGTGATACGCACGAATTCAGATGATACGTGGCACATCAAACTTGGGTCCACGTCACTTCGGATTGGCAGCCTTCTAACAATCCTCAGATCTCACAGTCGAGATCCGACCACATAGGTCCATGGATCTACGACTCTTGTTACCTCAGGCATTTGGTGTTCGAGAGTTCTGCGATGCTAACTCCTCTTTTCTCCCGAAGTTGGTTAGCACCGCGATGACCACAACCCATATCTGACGGTTAGGAAAAGTCCCGAAATGTCCTTGAATCGACGATCCTCATTACTTCGTGACTTCGACCTTCGGGGGTTTGGTGTCACAACACCCCTGTTCTCCCGAAGCGGTCAAGGCCGGGTTGAATTAGTCGTAGATCCGACGACTAAGATAGGACCCGAAGGATCCCCGAATCAACGGTCCTAGTCACTTCGCGAGTTTGGCCTTTGAGATTTTTGGTGTCACAACAGTCCTGCTCTCCTGAAGCGGTCAATGTCGGGCTAACTTCATCGTAGATCCGACGGCTAAGATAGGACCTGAAGGATCCCCAGATAAATGGTGCTAGTTACTTCGCAAATTTGACCTTCAGGGGTTTTGGCGTCACAACACCCCTGTTCTCTCGAAGCAGTCAACGCCGGGATGAATTCGTCATAGATCCGACGGCTAAGATAAGACCCGAAGGATCCCCCAATCAACGGTCCTAGTTACTTCACGAATTTGACCTTCGAGGGTTTTGACTTCTCTGCCACTCCATTCTTCCAAATTAGGACTTTGTCGAAGTACCCTGTGCCGGTCCCTTCTCCTGAATGATCGGATAGTAGGCCAGGCTCCTAACGATCTCCACCAAATCTATGGCTCTCCTTCACTTTGTAACTTCGACGTTCGGGGAGTTTGACGCTATAACATCTCCATTCTCTTGAAGTGGAACTTCGTCGAAGTACCATATGCAAAATCTTCCACTAGAAGATCAGACGATCGAGAAGGTGCCCCAACGGACTCCTCGGATCAACCTTTCGCGACTCCGACATTCGAGTATTTTTTTACAGTTATGAAGTTTGACATCCCAGGGCTTTAAGCTCTCGAAGCTCCGAAGCCATCAAGAGCTAGCTCCTTTCAGACTTAGCGCATGGTTCATAGACCCTGGTCATATGGACCCTCTGACGAATCTTAGGCTATAAGCTCTACTCTTATCTAAGATTTGGTTAAGGCCATGGGAGTGAGCCTAAGGTCTCTTAGGCTATTGGTTTGAAGGAAGCGCCTTCCTAGCTCACAAAACTTTAAGTCATGAAACAAGGCAGGGTAGTCTGGCAAAATTACCGAGATGATTGCATTGCCAAGAGGCTTGCTTCGACTCTGGGACTGTGAGGTAACTCCCTGGGAAAACACCTTCGAGGTTTAAACTGGAGCATATGGAAAATCAAACAGAAGCATAAGTCCTCAAGGAGATAAATACATACACATCACTTGATCAGTCAATACAGAGGCCAAATATTAAATGCATACATACACACATTCATTCATTATTCCATTTCAAAGAAAACACTTATCAGAACTAGAAGACGTGAAACGACTGCTAGAAGGGGTTCCCATCTCCACCCAACCATAGGCTTAGTCACTCCTAATGGATTTACCACTAGCCACCCCCGAGCTAGGCCACGATGCTTTGAGATTAAATATTTTCTTCCGGCTCAGCGAAAGTTAGGGACGAAGGTTACTCTCCTTCTCCCGACTCAGTAATAGATGGGGATAAAGGTTACTCTCCTTCTCTCACGATCAGAAGACGCTCTCCTTCAATTCTTCCTCGATCCTCAACTTAGTCTCTCTTCTCTGCTCTCTTCGCAGGTCTTCCTCTGCCCATCACGCCTTTTCCTCTTGCCTTTCTCAACAAGATTGAGTGTAGCCCAAATTCCCAATCCGTGGTCAGGTATGGAAGCCTTACATATGGGTGGTTTTTCCCATCCCTTCATTAACTCTTGAGGAGGTCTTCCCACCTACGAGCCTGACTGTAATTCATTCCTGGGTCTGAGGGTTATTTTGATCCTGAGCAATTAAATCCAACAAAGTACTGGTATGGTGGAGGTTAACTCAACCGTTCCTGGTCCCCTTCACCATCTCTTTCATAGCATTCGTGGTCTCTCTTAGCACACCCCCCTTCCAACAATCATGCAACACTTATCCATTTTCTAGTAAATGACAAAATTTACATTCATTGAAATTTTATACAAAGGTCCATCAAATCAAACATTCACACATATTGAGTTTGCCATAGTCTCTTGGCCAATATAGTTATATTTAGAAAATGGGGGAAACAAGGTGTTAGAATTCCCTCCCCCTTAAAGGAACATCGTCCTCGATGTTCTATCTGTTAATATGCTCTGTATATACATAAGTAAACAAAAATGGATATGCATGTCTCATGGCCTCCTCAATTTCCCACATAGCCTCATCTGGGCCAAAGTGTTTCCATTGCACCTTGACCTGTGCAATGGTTCGATTCCTGAGTGAGGTTTCCTTCTTGTCTAGTATGCATTGAGGTTTCGGTCAGAATTCTCCCTCCTGCTCCACCTTGATCACAGACCATTCAATTATATGATTAGAATCATGTACATATTTCTTCAATAATGAAACATGGAAAACATTATGTGCCTTTACTGTGGGAGGAAGTGCTAGCCTATAGGCTACAGGTCCCACTCTATGTAAGACTTCAAAGGGTCCACAATACCGAGGTGCCAACTTGGCACAAGCTCCCATTCTCAGGGAACTCTTCCCGGGCCTAACTCTGAAATAGACATGGTCTTCTGTCTTGAACTCTCTGGGAGTTCTCTTTCTGTTGGCGTAACTTTTCTGTCTATCCTGAGAAATTTTCATATTTTGCTTTATCTGAATCACTTGTTTTTCCATTTCTTTCAGCATGTCGGGTCCGATTGTAATTCTATCCACTGGGTTACTCCATCTGATTGGAATCTTGCAATGTCTACCATAGAGGGCTTCAAAAGGGCTCATCTTCAGTGACTCTTGATAACCGTTGTTGTAGGAAAATTCTACCAATAGAAGGTAGTCTTCCCACTTCTTAGGCTGATGCATTACATGCATCCTTAACATGCCTTCTAATATCTGGTTTACTCTTTCTGTCTATCCATTAGTTTGAGGGTGGTAGGCTGTGCTAAACAATAATTTAGTCTCAAAACCAACCATTAAGGACTTCCAAAAGTTTGAAGTAAATTTTGTGTCTCTGTCAGATATAATCTCCCTAGGCATGCCACGCAGTCTAAATATCTCCTTCATGAATATGTTGGCAATATCTATTGCCTTGCAAGTTGACTTGACAGGAACGAAGTGAGCAGATTTGCTCAATTTGTCCACCACTACCATGATGACATCGTTCTGCTTGGATGATTTTGGTAATCCAGTGATAAAATCCATAGAAATGGTTTCCCATTTCCATTCTGGAATTGGTAGGGGCTGTAACAACCCTGCTGGATGCCGGTGTTCTACCTTAACTTGCTGGCATTCTAGACACTTAGCTAAATAATCAGCTATGTGATTTTTCAATCTAGGCTAATAGAATTGTTTTCTAGCGGCCGTAATCATTTTCTGATAACTTGGATGACCAATATATGGTCTCTTGTGGAGTTCGTCCATTATGAACCTCTTCAAGTTGTCACAACTTGGGATATACAATCTATTTCTGTAAGTTAGTAGATCTTCATACAACATCTAATAGCCTTGATACTTTAGCCCTATGGGCTCTTTCTTTAGGTATGATGTCATGGTATTGAATAATTCATTTGTTTCCTGTGCATTCCAGACTCTCTCCTTGATATCCGTTTTACAGGTGCTCATTGCTTCCAGGTGAATCATTTTCACACTTCTGCTAAGGGAATCAACCACCCTATTTTCCTTTCCTTTGATGTGTTTGATTTCGAAATCAAACTCACTAAGGAGATCCATCCACCTAGTTTGCCTGACATTGAGTTTTGGTTGATCAAACAAGTGTCTCAACTCACAATGGTCTGTCATAAGTACAAATATCCTACCCAGGAGGTAATGCCTCCACATTTTTAAAGCATGCACTATGGCAGCCAACTCTAGATCACGGGTCACATAATTGATTTCATGCTCATTCAATTTTCTAGATTCATAGCAAATCATACGTCCTTCTTGCATAAGGACTCCTTCGAGTCCTTCCTTACATGCATTTGTACACACGAAGAAGTCATTATCAGGGTTTGCAATCTTCAACACTGGTGCATGGGTTAGAAGGTATTTAAGTTTCTGAAATCTTTCTTCACATTCTGATGTCCAAGTGAACTTAACCCCCTTTTTCTGAAGGGCGGTGATTGGACAACTAATCTTGGAAAATCCTTTTATAAACCTTCTATAGTACACCGCTAAGCCCATAAAGGATCTGATATCAGACACATCATTTGGGATAGGCCATTCCATGATAGATATGATCTTGTCAGGGTCTAACTCTACTCCTTCAGAAATAACATGGCCTAAGTAATGGACTTGCTTCTGGAAAAGTCACACTTGCTAAACTTAGCGTAGAGTTGATGCTCTCTTAGTACTTGAAGTACAAGTCTAAGATGTTCTTCATGCTCCTCTCTGTTCTTGGAGTAGATTAGGATATTATCAATGAAAACCAATACAAATCTATCTAGAAATTTGCTGAGTACATTATTCATCAAGCACATAAAAGTGGCGGGGGCATTGGTTAATCCAAATGGCACCACCACAAATTCATAGCGACCATACCTTGTCCTGAAGGCTATTTTGTGGATGTCTTCATCCTTGATTTGGACTTGATGGTATCCAGACCTTAAGTCAATCTTTGATAAAATGGAAGCACCCCTTAATTGGTCGAACAAGTCATCGATTCTTGGTAAGGGATACTTGTTGTTTATGGTTGTCTTGTTGAGTTGTCTATAGTCTATGCATAGTCAGAGTGTGCCATATTTCTTCTTCACAAACAAGGTTGGTGCTCCCCATGGAGACACACTAGGCTGGATGTTGCCTTTGTCCATCATTTCCTTTAGTTGTATATTGAGTTCAACTAGCTTTGGTTTACTCATCCTATAGGGTGTCCTAGACACTGACACTGCTCCTGGTGCAAGTTCTATCGAGAAGTCAATGTCTCTTCTTGGAGGTAGACCTAGTACCTCTTCTAGAAACATGTCTTTGTACTATCTTAATATGGGGTGGCTTGCTAGGATTGGTTTTTCATCCTCAAAATATTCCAACACCTGTATTTCATATAGGGGACATCCCTTTCTGCAATACTTTTTCATTTGAAGGGCTGATATTCATCTCACTGAGACAAGATTTTGAATCCCTTGGAGGGTTATTTTTCTCCCTTCCTCCTTTTCACATTCCAAAGTTTTATGGTAACAATCCAACTTGGTTTTATAAGTGGCTAACCATTCCATATCAATCAACAAGTTGTAAGATCCCAGGGGAAGTATGTTGAGGGTCGCTTGGGTGGGCAATCCATTCATAATGAATTGGCAAGCTGGTATGACCTTTACTACTTTTCTTTTGGTTCAAGTGGCTAGTTGTACCAACCATGGATTAACATGTCCAAGTGGTTGTAGTTTACACTTATTAACAGTCTGAGGGGCCACATAACTCAAATTAGAACCAAGGTCAATTAAAATATAAACTAGATGGTTGGCGATCATACCTTCCATCTCCACCACTGAAGCTTGGTGGTTGCCTTGTTTATTATCCAAGGTTGCATAAATCTGTGGCATGCTCCTAGCCACATCATTGATTGTGATAGCTTCTTGGATGTTGTAGACTCTCCTATTGTTCTGTTGTATGTGTGGGCAATCCCTTAGTAGATGTTCTTCTCCACAAACCCAACATTTCAAGGGTTCTCTTTTTGGGTCATCAGTCTTTCCTGGGGTTTCTCTAAGGGGTTTATTTCCACTCTCGGAGGGGAAATTCTGCTGATACACACTTCTAGTAGGAAGGCTCATCCTAGAACCCTTCGCATAGTTCTTCAATATTGATGATTTAAACCCCTTCTTCTTGAATCTCGAACTAATCTTCTTTTTCCAGTCCTCACGAGGTTCTGTCTGCTTCCCGAATTGTTCATAACAATACCTTGCCTTCCAGATAATATCTTCTAAGGTCTTTGGCTTGTCAAACTCAATCATGTCCCAGTAGGATTGAGGTAACTCACTGATAAATCACTGCACTTTTACCTTTTCATATTTTATGTAGGATACATACCTTATCAGCTCAAGGAATTTATTGATATATTCCTCTATGGTGAGTTGTCCCAGCCTGAGTTCATAGAACTCCTTAGTCTTCCCATCAATGTATTTCTATGATATATACTTCTTCTTGAAGTATTTATCAAACTGTTTCCATGATAAATCCTTCTCACAGATTCCTTTCACATTCCTAAGGTCTTCCAACCATATGGAAGCTTTTCCATTCGGGTTGAATATGGATTTTCGAGTCTTCAAGTTTTCAGAGTAGTCATGGACTCGGAAGTACTTCTTTAAACTACAACCAAGCTTCTGCCTCTTCCCCCTTCTTAATCTCTCCAGTGAAAGAGGGTGGTTTGGATTTCTTGAACTCTTCAGGATTACAACTTTTGGAATGCTTTCATTTCTTTCCTTTCTTTTGAGAAGGTGAGCTATTTTTGCTACTAGAAGATCCCTCAGAGTTGCCAGTTTCTTCTCTAGAGGACTCTCCCGATGAGTGTCCCTTGCTTCGAGGTTGGGCCTTCCTCGAGGTACTGCTATGAGTGTGACCAATTATGGGGCCATGTTTTCGTATCTCAGGTGGGCTTTGAATTCTCTTTGTATGTCGTCGGTCCACGTGACTAGTTGCAGGTCCATGCTGCAACTGCCTCTGTATATCAAATAAGCTCTACAAAAATACTGCATTAATTTCCATTTGTTTTTCTTTCTCCTTTATCAATCTCTCGTTTTCGACCTTGCAACTCTATAATTCAGCCATGAGGATCCTTACAGTTTCAGCCAGATCCAGAGGGGTTTCCACCGCCCTCCTCTCGTTAGATTCTTTGTCTTTATTGTGGGAGCCATCCCCCACTTCATGGCACGTCACCATCCTTTATGCTTGTAGTTTCCCGCGATTTATTGACTGATTGAGTGCAGAGAAAACACTTGATATTAGCTAACCGTTTACTAGTTCATGAACAACACATAGTTCATATTTCTTAAATACACACACACAGTCGAAAGTTTTCATTCTTTTCTTCAGTAAGAGTTTAACCAGACTCTTTAGGAAAGAGGTAAGGTAGGGTGTCACCCTTAAGATTTCTTTAAACATGGTTTTTAAGCGACTCGTCCATGAGCCCAAGCAGGCCAAGTGTTGTAACCATGATCTGATACCAATTTGTAACACACCCGATCCCTGAGTGGCTTTCCTAGGGATGGGGCATGAAAATTTCATTCTCTTTAAGTGGTCAAATCATTCATTTGGGGCATCTATAACATTTTTCTCATCAAAATCTTTCCAACCACAGTCTCCATGCTCAAAACTAAGTTCAAAACTAGTGGATATACCTTTCCGAAGTTCTTCGGGCATTCATTGGTTGAGGGCCACGTGGCATCCACATAAACCTACCTCACACATATTGTCTCCAGGTTCCTTCATCTACGGTGGGAGTCCATCCACCATCCGATCCCATGACTGGACCCAATCTTCGTTTAACACACATGCCAACAAGAGCTTTTGCACTTCGGCGTTGAACACCTCCTTACTTTCTATGCACGGGACCTTCCCGAGTCCCGAACTCTCAAAGTCCTGTAATATTGCCACGTGGCTCCAGTCTTCGGACCTTTTGGTCTCTTTACAACGCTACACTTGAATCCTCTAGAGTCTCAAAGTCCCGGACTCCCAGAGTTCCAGTCACTTCACCAACTAGTTTGGCTAGGCGACTCGTACCTGGGGTTGACCCGTGGAAGGGGCCAGGGGTGACATGTGTCACATTCCTATGGGTCTATAGGGTATGTGATACGCACGAATATGGGTGACACATGGCACATCAAACTTGGTTACATGTCACCCTGGGTGACGTCATTGCGCTATATCACTTCGGACTGGTAGCCTTCTAACAATCCTCAGATCTCATGGTCAAGATCCGACCACGTAGGTCCATGGATCTACAACTCCTGTTACTTCAGAAATTTAACGTTCAAGATTTCTACGATGCTAACTCCTCTTTTCTCCCAAAATTGGTCAGTGCCGGGCTGACCACAACCTAGATATGACGGTTAGGAAAAGTCTCGAAACGTCCTTGAATCGACAGTCCTCATTAATTTGTGAATTCGACTTTCGGGTGTTTTGGTGCCACAACACCCCTGTTCACCCGAAGTGGTCAATGCCAGGCTGACTTTGTCATATATCCGACAACTAAGATAGGACCCGAAGGATCCCTAGATCAATGGTCCTAGTCACTTCACGAGTTCGACCTTCAGGAGTTTTGGTGTCACAACACTCCTGTTCTCCCGAAGCGGTCAATGCTAGGCTGACTTCATTGTAGATTCAACGGCTAAGATAGGACCTGAAAGATCCCCAGATCAACGTTCCTAGTTACTTCACGAATTTTGCCTTCGGGGGTTTTGGCGTCACAACAACCATGTTCTCTCAAAGCGGTCAACGTCGGCCTGACTTCATCGTAGATCCAATGGCTAAGATAGGACCCGAAGGATCCCCCGATCAACAGTCCTAGTTACTTCACGAATTCAGCCTTCGGGGGTTTTGGCTTCTCTGCCACTCCATTCTCCCGAAGCAGGACTTCGTCGAACTACCTTGTGCGGGTCCCTTCTCCTGAATGATTGGAGGGTAGGAGAGGCTCCTAATGATCTCCCCCAAATATATGGCTCTCCTTCGCTTCATAACTTCAACGTTCAGGGAGTTTGATGCTACAACACCTCCATTCTCATGAAGTGGAACTTTGCTGAAGTACCATACACGAAATCTTCCACTAGATGATTGGAAGGTCGAGAAGGGGCCCCAACGGACTCCCCAGATCAACGACTCACAACCTTTCGCGACTCCGACATTTGATTATTTTTGATAGTTATGAAGTTTGACAACCTAGGGCTTCGAGTTCCTGAAGGTCAGAATCCATCAAGAGCTAGCTCCTTTCGGAATTAGCGCAAGGTTCCTAGACCCTGGTCATATGGAACCTATGACAAATATTGGGCTATAAGCTCTACTCTTATCTGAGATTTGGTTAAGGTTGTGGGCGTGAGCCTAAGGTCTCTTAGGCTACTGGTTTGAAGGAAGCACCTTCCTAGCTCGCATAAATTTAAGTCCTGAAACAGGGCATGGTAGTCTCATGGAATTACCGAGACGATAACATTGCCAAGAGGCTTGCTCCGACTCTAGGACTGTGAGGTAACTACCTGGGAAAACACCTTCGAGGGTTAAACTGGAGCATATTGAAAATCAAACAGAAGCATAAATCCTTAGGGAGATAAATACATACACATCACTTGATCAATCAATATAGAGGCCAAATCTTAAATGTATACATACACACATTCATTCATTGTTCCGTTTCAAAGCATAAAGCATGAAAACACTTATCAGAAGAAAAAGACGTGATGCGACTGTTGGAAGGGGTGCATGTTTCCACCCAACCATAGGCTCAGTCACTCCTAACAGATTTACCACTGGCCACCCCCAAGCTAGGTCACGATGCTTTGAGATTAAATCTTTTCTTCCGGCTCAGTGAAAGTTAGGGACGCAAGTTACTCTCCTTCTCCTGGCTCAGTAATAGATGGGGACGAAGGTTACTCTCCTTCTCCCATGATTAGAACACTCTCTCCTTCAGTTCTTCCTCGATCCTCAGCTTAGTCTCTCTTCTCTTCTCTCTTCGCAGGTCTTCCTCTGCCCACGTCTTTTCCTCTTGCCTTTCTCAGCAAGATTGCGTGTAACCCGAATTCCCATTTCGTGTTCAGGTCTTGAAGCCTTACAAATGGGCGGTCTTCCCCATTCCCTCATTAACCCTTGAGGAGGTCTTCCCACCTACCGGCCTGATTGTAATTCATTCCTGGGTCAGAGGGTTGTTTTGATCCTGAGCAATTAAATCTAACAAAGTACTGGTCTTGTGAAGGTTAATACAACCATTCCTGTTCCCCTTCACCATCTCTTTCATATCATTCTTGGTCTCTCTTAGCACACCCCCCTTCCAACAGTCATGCAACACTTATCCATTTTCTAGTAAATAACAAAATTTACATTCATTGACCTTTTATACAAAGGTCCATCAAATCAAACATTCACACATATTGAGTTTTCCATAGTCTCTTGGCCAATATATTTATATTTAGTTTCTTTATTTTGTTTAAATGGCACGGGATTTTAGAAAAGCATGTCATTGTATATATTATATATTATTTGTAATTTTTCTATTTTTATAATATAATTTACTTTTTAAGGTCACAATCAAGCCACACACTAAATTGGTATATAAGACTTCTTGTTTGTGGGACCTCCTCCACTTAGTTATTTGACTATTAAAGTATATAGATATGTACATATCCTATCCCTCTGGATTTAAACTTGTAACCTTGTAGGAGGAAACACATGTTGACCATTAGGTTGTTTTTTCACAAAAACAACTATTGCAGTATTCCAACATGAGTACATAACCTAATCTCTCACAAACTTCTTAACAACAAGATATTCCTAATTTCAATATCTATGTGATTATATATCTATAATTCATCCTCATTTAACGGAGAATATAAGGCATTTTAGCATATTACATGTGTCATCAGAAACGAGTTAAGGGGAAGAGTCATGGTTGTTTCTGTTAATGTTGAAAAGGTCATGGCAGAAAAGGTTGCATAATATAATATAATAAAATTCTTCCTCAATTAGAGGATTGAAATGACATATATCTATAACTCGAGAAATATTAGAATTTATTAATTTTGTGGAAAATTACTATGGTAGAGATATGAGTTTTTTTTCAAAAGATATATAATAGGACTGATAGTTACTTGCAATAACATATTATCATTTCTTTTTTATTATAGTGAGAAAACTTATCACAACTCAGTTGTCAATTAACAATAAAGACAACCATCACTAACTGATAACATATGTTCATATATAAACATTTAAAATTATTATTTTTATTGCTACAAATATTAATATAAAAATATAAATTATGAATTTTTGGCTTCTTTTTATGGAATAATAAAGATATGAATGTTTCCCCAAATGATACATTACGGGATTGACAACTCTTTGCCATAACATATTATTATTACAATGCAAACATTTCAAGTTGTTACTACTTTTATCACCATAGCAGACTAAAACACGTTTAAGTGAAAGGGAGAGCCCTTCCTTTTTTTTCTTGTTGAATGCTTGGGAAAAGGACCTACTGGACTACTCTACTACTCTGGTTTCGAGAAACCTGACTACACACTTGGGGGATTTATCATTGTCTCGGGAGAGTACAAGTATTCTGAATACTACTACTGATACCCATTTGAGGAGGGGGAAATAGGCTTGCAAACCTCTAGACTCCTTGAATCCTCAGGCTCTCGATAGACCTATCAGTGAAACATTACAGGTTCACTACACTACTGTAGAATCTCCTACCTTTCCATTGGATAATGCAAGGGGTATTGGAGCTGAGTCTATTGAGCCGATAGGGGAATGTTTCAACCTGAGCTATAGAGAATAAGATCTAGGTGATAGCTCCTTAGGAGCTGTATTGGATAGCTTGGTCCCGACCTATAGAGAATCTCTTACTCCCATCCCACTTCCTACTTACTTCGGGAAAATTGAAATTCTACTACAGGAGCCTTGTGAGGCCTCGGGATGTCTTGAAAACTTAGGGGAGGACTTGGGAAAATACTACACCTAGTCGAAGGGGATGGGTTATGAGCACTCACCTATAAATACCAGGAGTGCTCGCCGAAAGGTGGGCCCTACTGTCACCCTTCTAGCTGCAAACCTTTCTCCACACACTGATCTAGGGGCGCTTAGAGACTTGAAATCCCTTGCGAGAGATAATCCATGATTCTACTATCCCTTAATATCAGAGGGGTGGGGGGGACCCTTAAATCCGACTCCTTTAGAAGACTTATTACTAGGACTTCCCCAGATATTATCTTCCTACAAGAAACGTTGGTTGATGGAATGAAAGCAAGGACTTTTCTGAACAAATTCTGTCCCACATGGAATACCTGTGCTGCTAGTTCTTTAGGTACTTGTAGTTACCTAGGATCCTACAAAACTTGCTTTATCCCCTTACCTTTGATGTGGTGGTATCCTTCATACAAGTACTTGTCTGTGGAACAATCAACCGATCACTCTACTTAATGTTTATGGACCCTACTCCAACATAAAACTATTTTGGGACAAGGTGTAGGCTAGGGGATTACTTGACCACACAAATTTGATAGTAGCTGGGGACTTAAACCTCACATAAATGCTAGGGAAGTGTGGGGAGATTTGACATCTCAGGATCCTCTGGCTGGTTATTTCATTACACTTTTTCAAGAACACTTACTAGTGGACTTCACTTCAGATGAATTAGTAAGAACTTGGTGCAATGGTCATTCTGGATCAGAGGCTATTTCAAAGCGTCTAGACCGAGTTCTTTTGTCAGAATACTTAGCAACTTTCAATGAAAGGATCAGGTCCTGGGTCGATTATCCCTTTATCTTGGATCATGCTCTGATCCTTCTGCGATTTGACTCTCCTCCTATCCAGAAGGAATTTCCTTTTAAGTTCAATTCGAGCTCGCTGCTCAAGACTGATTTCAACTCTATTGTTAAAGAAGTCTAGAAAGATACCATTTTTATGACAGAGCCAGGGGTTCAAAAAATATTTGTTTGGAAACTAAAGACTTTAAACCTCCATATCAGTCACCGGGATTTTTTTTTCAGAAAACCAAAAACTACTCAGGTTGAAAGAACTGGAGATAGAGTTATAGGCCTTCCTACAAGAAGACACACAAGAAGGGGGGATCTATGGTAGGGATAACACCTTGAAAATAATTGAAAATGATCGGAACCAGATCCTCCTTGTAGAAGAATCTCTGTGGCGACAACGAAGCATGACAACTTGTATTAAATGTGGCGATAAAAATTCAAAATTATTTCATCATTTTGCAAGTTCTAGTAGAAACAAAAATCACATTTGGCAAATCAAAGATGAGTCAGGATTCATCCACAAGGGACAACAAACACTAAAGTTAGCAGCTACAAACAACAAATATTTTTATGGGACGATTGAACACAATAATTTGCATGATCCAGTCTCGGTAGCCATAATTTTCCCACGTTCGGTCATGGTGGAGGATTCAAACCTTTTGGATAGCCCTTGTTCATTATAGGAAGTATGGGATGTTCTAAAGTCGTTCGCAAAAGATAAAAGTCCATGCCCCGACAACTGGACTGTAGAATTCTTTTTACATTTCTTTGAGTTAGTTGGGGATGAAATTCTGGAATTGGTGGAAGATTCCAGGATACAAGGAAAAGTGATTGGTTCATTAAACTCGAACTTCCTGACACTAATCCCAAAAGAAAACAACCCCACATCTTTCGGCAATTACAAACCTATTTCTCTATGTAACTTGTGCTATAAATTGATCTAAAAAATTATTGCAAATATGTTAAATCCTGTCCTCTCGAGAACTATATCGGGTGAGCAACTGGGATTTTTAAAGGGCAGACATATTTTAGATGCCATTGGTACGGCCCATGAATGCTTGCACATTATGAAGACGAAGAATTCAAAGGCACTTATTTTGAAAATAGATCTAAATAAATCCTTTGACTGCATTGATTGGTACTTCCTTCGATTGATCTTGATTCAATTAGGTTTCATTCAAAAATCTATTAAGTGAATCACGAGTTGCATGACTAGTGCCAATTTTGATGTCCTGGTTAATGGTGAAACTTCTCCTTTCTTTCATAGTGGCAGAGGCTTGAGGCATGGTTGTCCACTCTCTCCTCTACTGTTCAGCTTGGTCATGGAATGTTTAAGCTTGCTACTTAAAAATGGTCAGGCAAAAGGGAAACTAACTGGGGTGAAAGTTTCCAAGATCGTTAAGATTTTACACCTTTTATTTGTTGATGATGTCTTAATCATGACAAACAACTCTTTACAGGAATGGAAGGAAATAAAAGACATTTTGTTCACCTTCTATAGTGCCTCGGGTTTGCTGATAAATTGGACAAAGTCGACTTTTCACTATGCCATATTACAAGAGCATTCCCTGGAAATTCTAAAAGAACTCTTCCCTTATAACTTTGTGCATATTTTTGAAGGATTTAACTACCTTGGTTATTTTATTAAAGCTGACTCATATAAGTTTACATATTGTAACTGGCTTGTTGCAAAGGTGGAGAAAATAATTAGCCACTGGCGCAACAGATGGCTCTCTTTAGGAGGTTGTTTCACACTCATCAAAGCAGTTTTAGAAGGACAATCGGTTTATTGGATGGCTTTAGCAACAATACTAGTCACAGTTTTAGAAAAGCTAAGAAAATTAACCTACAACTTTCTATGATCGGGTTGTATTGATTCTAAACGTCTACAACTTTGCAGTTGGGAATCACTGGCTAAACCAAAAAATAAGGGAGGCTGGGGGATTAGAAATATCTTTCATTTTAACAAATCTCTGGCTGCGAACTCCCTCTAGCGTGTGTTGACAAAAGAAGGAATCTGGCACTCGGTAATAAAAGATAAATATCTCCCCCACTGTTCGGTGGCCACCTGGTTTAGAACAACTGCTAACACAACAAGAGTGACCTCTCAGACTTGGATAAACCTGGTAAAATCAGTAAAATTGCTCACCCATTGGCTTTGCTGGAATCTGGGGTCAGGACACTCAATTATTCTTGGGAAGGATTGTATCTTAGGACTAGGGATATCCTCCTACTTATCTCCACAACTTCTTACACATTTAAATTAAAAAAAACATCAGATATCTTTCTCAAGCCAGAGGCAACTCTAGGTCTGCAATCCTATATGACTGTTGGAAAACCAATGATGAGATTGGACTTCCAGCTGAATTGGCCTTGGAGTGGGATGTTTTTTGTATGGAGCTTTCGAGATCTGGGGTACAACTTCAAGAAAAAGAGGACGAGCTCATGTGGATAGGGGGTGACAAATCAAGTCTTCTCACAATAAAAAATGTCTACTCAACAATCTCAAACACACTTTGGCTTCATAATACTGGTGGTTGGAGAAGAAAAATGTGGTCTTGGAACATAGCTCAAAAAATTAGATTATTCACCGGGCTTTCTATTGAAAACAAAATACATACTTGAGACATTCTGCAAAGGAAAGGATGGGTTGGACCCCGTATCTGCCATCTTTGCTCCAGGGATGCATAGACAATGCTACATCTATTTGTTAAGTCTCCTTTCACTAGACAAGTCTGGGACATGATCATCATTGAACAAAATCTAAATACTGCCCGGGATGGGAACACTTTAATTGCCTACTATGATACCTGGACCAAAAAGGAGTGAAACTATCAAACCCTTCCATCATTGGTTTGCTGGTTTGTGTGGCTCGAAATAAATAAAAAAGTCTTCGAAAATGGGTTTCCATCTGCAAGTGCAGTTGTCTACAAAACACTTGGTATGCTTATTAACTGGACAACACTACATCCAAGACAAGAGGTAATAAAAAATAAAGTTTAGACACTCGTTCCAGAGGGTATGCCTATAGGTTGGTTTGATGGTGCAACACAGTCAAATGGCCTCCAGAGTGGAGAAGGGGGCTTGATAAGGATTTCAAAGAATTCTCATTACAGATGGACCTTCAACTGTGGCCCAGGTACCAACACCAGGGATGAATTATTGGGAGTCTGGGCTACTCTCCACATGACAACTAGATTAAACATTGAAGTACTACAAATCTTTGGGGACTCCAGATTTTTTATAGACTGGTTAAATAACAGGGGAAAACTTCAGGTCATTTCTCTATTAGGCTGGAAGGAAAGAGTCAGAGAGATACAATCCACTTTCAAGTAGATCAACTTCAATCATACCTACCATGAGCACAACAAGGAAGCTGATTTACTTTCAAAGACCGCTCTCTTGAAACATGTTGGTTTAATCACTTTCAATCTCTATATTGATGGGCATGAGCCCCCCCCTCATTTTCTAAATCTATATTAGTACTTACACATCAATAGTATCTAGCTATCTATCCTTGCAGAGAAAAGGTTGTTATTTATGTTTCTATTTTGAGGACATAAAATGTTTCAGTATAAAGACAGTGAGAACATTGGTTTTCTCCTTTCTGGTTTTCTTTGAATCACTCACTATGGAATCTTGTGTAGTTCTATTTTGATCTTTCACACTTTTAAAGGATGAAAGAACAATTTAGACGGTAGATATTTTGGCATTGAAGTTTTTGGCTTTGTAATCTTGCTATGAGAAGCAAATTATATTTTTAATATAATTGATAATTTGTTTTTGCTGAAAAAGTGAAATGAGTATTTGCTTCTTTATTTGCATTTTTCAATATCATAATTTTGAAGTTAACAACTCAAGTTTCACTTTTACCTACTTACCTATTTTGTACGTAGATATAAAAAATATTATAACCAACATTGTTGTTGGTGAAAATTTAAAACTTCAAACATCAAATGCAACTTTACATTAAAAAACAAAAACACGATGTAAAAAAACAAAACGCAAAAGTGGGTTATATCCCAAAAAGGACCAAACCATATTATGTTATGGATCTAATTTATAATGAAAACACAAAAATGGGTTATATCTCAAAAAGGACCAAACCATATTATGTTATGGATCTAATCTATAATGGTCTAAAGAGAACCATGCTCTTCCTTTATTTTATGGATCTAATCTATAATGGTCTAAAGAGAACCATTATAATGTTCTAAAAACAAAAGCACAAAAGTTGGTTGTATCTAAAAAGGACCAAACCATTATTAGTCCTTGTTCATGGTAGTGCAAGGATTATAATGATGAGTTAGAGGTTTGACTTATATTAATTGATCATTTATCTCAATTTTATCCAATTTTTTTTTAATAATTTGGATTTTCATATTTAATTAAAACAAATATTCCTATTTATTTGCATTTTTATTGGTTATGGAAATGAAGGTGTTATTGTCGACCCAATGATGTAGCTTGGGGACTTGGGTTAAGTATATCTTATTAGTCCCTGCCAAAGGCCTGGGACTATAACGATGAGTTCATCGTTGACTTTCTATTAGTGTTACTTTTGACTTTGATTTTTTTAGCACTTGCAATGGTTAAACATACCACAATCTGAATAATAATTTAAATTGAATTAAAATAAATAGAAAAATAACAATTTTCTGAAATATTATTGGTTCTTAACATTGAAGTCTTATTGCCGCAGTGTCGGTGTGCATTTACCATTGCATTTAATTCCTTTAACATACGGATGGTCCTGTCTACCATTGCATTTAATGCCTTTAACACACAAATGTGTGTGCAATAGTTTCTACAACACACTGCACTCCTTTGGTCTCTTGACATTTAATTGCAATTAGAGAACACAATTGTTTTGACATTGACGTCCACTTGAATGTGCTTAAATATTGACATTGACGTTCAGAATCCATCCTATTACGTAAAATAGGCATCATGCGACTTCAATTGGAAGTGGGAACCCACACTTGCTAATTTACAGGCTTCTCTCCCCAGTTCTACGATTGTCTACTCAGACATTTATAACATCGCTGTGCAGGCCGTTCCGAATCCATCCTATTACGGTAAATCAAACATTAACTAATATTATCCATCAAACTGCAAAAATATTCCAATGCTAACTAGTTCTTTATGTAACAGGATTTCAGGGGGTAACGAGAGGCTGCTGCGGAACTAGACTCGCCAAAGTTGGACAACAGTGTCGTAAGGTTGCTCGTTTATCTTTCCCATCCTGCCTTCATCCATACGTTATTTCACAATATCCAACTCTCTCTTACCTGGCCTTTGCCCAGGATTACTCTAAATATGTCTATGGGATGTGGTTCACTTCTTAGAGTGCTCAGGCCATTGAATAGAATATATTGGAAAAGAATTGATTCCATATTAGCATTATCCATTACCTTTGATCATCGATCCAGAGCAACTCCAATTAGAAGAAGTGTAGACTCTGCCGCAATAGCCAACGAATTTAATGGGATGTTCATAATGATCTCCTCATACCTCCTGTTGATCTTTATGCGGGCTGCGTATGCTCAGAATTGTGGGTGTTCGAGTGAACTGTGCTGCAACAAATATGGTTTTTGTGGCTCCAGAAACGATTACTGTGGAGATTGTTGCAAAGAAGGGCTCTGTTCCAGCAACGACAGTGGAAGCGATTCAGGCAATGGGCATTGATCATAATTAAGGAATTCATTGACATAATTCTTGCAATAGCAGACAACGGGTGCGCTGGAAAGAGTTTCTACACATACGACGACTTCATCAGTGTTGCCAATGCCTATTCTGGTTTTTTCTCCATGTCATCTGTTCAATGCTTTTTCATGTTATCTCTTCTATGTATTTTCATCCATGTCATTTGTTCGATGCATTTTCATGTTATCTCTTCTATGTATTTTGGCGGGGATGATTAAAGCCAATGGAGGAGAGAAGAGCATTACAGGCAAAGTGCCCGCTCTGTTTGTTTTTGGGGATTCGATTGTGGATGCGGGAAACAATAACTACATTCCCACATTAGTCAAAGCCAACTTTCCTCCACATGGTCTATATTTCATCGAGCACAGGCCCACAGGCCGCTACTCTAATGGCAAACTGTCAATGAATTTCATTGGTATATCCACTAAAAACAGATGTTCCAGACTATTTTTTTATATAAAATAGCATAACTTAACTAGTACCTAATTGTAGATCATTAATCTGGTTTGCAGCTGCAGAACTGGGGCTCAAGGAGAAGCTGCCGCCATATTTAGATCCTCATCTCAATACCCACGATCTCGTAACAGGCGTCAACTTTGCTTCTGTAGGAATTGGATACGATAACCTCACAACTGAAGCTACTGTAAGTGGTTTTTGGATATTCATGGTTTTATAACATTTCAATCTTAAAGAGCCGAGTGAAGCTGAGAAGCACTGTTGAATATTGTTGCAGTCTGTGATACGAATGTGGAAACAGACATAATTCTTTAAAGATTACAGTGTGATCTTGAGAGAGCGGGTGGGAGAGGAGAAGGCATCCAGTATAATCAGAGAAGCCATATTTCTGTCGTGTGTAGGAACCAACGATTTTGTACAAAATTACTATCTTTTGCCCATCAGGAGAAAGCAGTTCAACATTACCCAATATCAGGACTTTGTGCTGCAACTCTCCCAAAGTTTCATTCAGGTAAGAAATCATTCACATGCCAAAACGTTATTGAGGTAATACATCATTGACATATTGATCTTGTTTTCAGTAGGGGAAAAGAAAAGAGAAAAGAGATTATTCTCAAGGTATTATTTGTTTACAGGTTTTGCAACTTATTTCCTATCTATCTCACTATTATGTATAGGTGTTGTACAGTCTAAGTTGAGAGACTAAGTGTGTCTGTGCAACCTTTTTACTATGAAAAAATTGACAGACTTCTCACCTGCAGCTGCTGGTAAGTCGGTTTCTTCTTCAGGTCATCTTGCATTTGTCGTCTCCCTGCTTCACCGTATCTTGAACTATACCCTTACAAGATTTTTTATAAAATGTGGGGCTTAGTTGCTCATGTGCAGTGTCGATAATCGAACACCATTAGAGAAATTACACTATTACAACAATGAGTGCGATCTGTTTACAAGGTGTGGAATGAATCGATTTGTTTACATTCTCTCATGATATCCTTTTTAAGATGAAACTATTTGAAAACCAAAATGCCATCCCACCGATGCCCACCATCAAAATGTGGCCAGAGAAAATAGACATTTGGCCGTTATTATTTTTTGGAGATCCGACCATGATTATTTTATGGCCATAGCATCCAAACGTGGCAAGTGGAAGGAGACACCTCGTAACATTTCTTTAAAATAATCCTCCAAAAAATGAAAGAACGAATTTGCAACTGTGTAGGGTTTTAGTTTAATCTTATCCATCGGTTTTGGAGGAAGACTAAAAATATTGCGGAATTATTAAATCTAGACATTTGACTTTGATTCAAGACATCCAAGTTTAGGGGTTTAAATAAATCGATGTGCGTGTAGTAAACAATTCATTAATATTTGGTTCACTTATATTTACTTGTGTAAACTGTAAAAATCCAATATGCATATTGATTGTAAAGCTGAAAGATGCACATGGCTCACGCTATGAATTTTGTAGTGATCTCCCGTTAAAACCCATTTTGAAATCGTGATCTCCCATTAAAAACCCACAATAGAAGGCTATATGTGCATCTCGATAAAGTCCTCTGCCTTACCTCGACTGGCCTGTATGGTTTTTCGTTTAAATCTGTTGATACACAGGTTGAGAAAGTTCTCATTTATAGTAGGTCAGTTTGAAATCTAGTACAAAAAGGTGGTAGTTTCTTTCCATGCTAAAGTACTGTTGATATATAGGGAGAGCGTTCTCATTTATAGCTTTTCGTTTAAACCTATTGATCAAGGTAGAGAATTTTCATTTATATTACGTCATTACATAAATGTAGTTGAGAAAGGTTGCAGTTTATTTGCATATTAAGTAGCTTACACATCTCGGGTTGGATTGTACAAGGCACTTGGTTTTCTTACTCTCCTTTATACAAAATGGTTTATTTACTCTCAATACAAAATGGGTTATGCATCATGGTTTTTTCTTTCATTTACAAATCTCCTTCCGAATTGTACAATGCATTAATCTGAATTGTACAATGCATTTTTTACTAAATGCTTCCATCTTACTTGCAAACTCGCATCTTTCGGGATCTATACAACTCGGGTGCCCGCAAATTTGGCATCTATGGTATGCACCTCCGGGATGCTTGCCTGAGTGAAAACGCTTCATGGAAAGCCCGAAATGGATGGTTGTGTGGATGAATTGAACAAAGAGGCGTTGGGCTATAACATGAAACTGAAAGTGGCCATCTCTAGCCTCATAAGTCGGGTTCCAGATATTAAAGTGGTATTGATATCTACGAATCCTTCTTGGATATAGTCAGAAATCCTGCCAAATATGATACGACTTGTAATGAAAAGTCATTTTTTAATTAGTTGTAATGCATTTTCCATTAGTTGTTGTAACCTGGNTCCAGATATTAAAGTGGTATTGATATCTACGAATCCTTCTTGGATATAGTCAGAAATCCTGCCAAATATGATACGACTTGTAATGAAAAGTCATTTTTTAATTAGTTGTAATGCATTTTCCATTAGTTGTTGTAACCTGGTTGTTGTAATGGGTTTGTTGTAGGGTTTGAGAAATCCAACAGAGGCTGCTGTGGAACATGATTAATAGAGGTGGGAGTGATTTGCAATTCCAATACTTCATTTGTTTGTCCGGATGCATCCAAGTACGTCTTTTGGGATGCCGTCCACTCTACAGAGAAAACATATTACCTCACTACCAAAATAGTTCTGGACAAAGATATCTCGCAACTACTGCAATGAAATTTTAACTTATTTGGTGATTTGGATCTAAAGATGCCAATTTAAAAAGATGTTATCAACTGTTCCAAATCTTTGCTCAGATTTCGTGCAGATCTATTCCTTTAATGTTGCTCACATTTTGTGCAGATCTATTTATGCAATGTTAATGCTGGGTGTTTATTTTATTGGTAGTCAAATTGAAACCCTATTTTTTTATGGTTTCATATCTTTGCTTATTTTTTTATGGTTTCATATCTTTGCTTATTTTTTTATGGTTTCATATCTTTGCTCATATTTATTGCAGATCTATTTATTTAATTTAGCATGTTAAAATAGCTTTTTGATCTAAACTTGATTTCCATGGTTTCAGATCTTTGGTCAGATTTACTGCATATCTATTTATTTAATTTAGCAAATAACTTTTCAATTATATTTTAATATAATATATGAAAACATTGCAGCAATAGGATCAAGAATAAATTATTTTATTTAAAAAAAATTATAATCATTTTCATAGCTCATATTCACAACCATATCTATTGGTTTAATTTAACCTATTAAAAT